>CACRXK020002156.1:0-45845 GCA_902702795.2 Paramuricea clavata
CGACAACTGTCTCTCTGTAGCTCAGTTGGTTAGAGCTCGACAACTGTCTCTCTGTAGCTCAGTTGGTTAGAGCTCGACAGCTGTCTCTCTGTAGCTCAGTTGGTTAGAGCTCGACAGCTGTCTCTCTGTAGCTCAGTTGGTTAGAGCACTGCACCGGAATCACAGGATCGCAGATTCGATTCTTGCCAGGGGCCTATAGTTGCATTTTCCATCAACAAAAATCTTCAACAGTTAGTTCTATCGAGATGCCCAAAATTCTGATGGTTAGCCAGTAATCGATATTTTTTGGATAACATACTGCAGGGCTGCAAATTACTGTCGGACATCGGACAATGTCCCACTAAATTTGGCAAATGTCCGAGCAAAAGTAATTTTGATCGGACATTGGTTCGGACATTGGTCCGATCACAAAAAAAAAAATTGTCACATACATTGTTTTGCTGTGACAAAATCCGATTGCAGATTCACTCAATTTGCATTTTGCAATAAAATTTACGAGGCATTCTAGCATAATAATTTTACTTAACGTTGCGCCGGAATGGCTATACATACTAGTTTCGTGACTTATATATATCTTGTAACGTATACTGTATATGTCCGACCAAATTTAGTGGTGTTGGTCATGTCCGACCAAATTCAAGTTATGCCCGACCAAAATTAAAAGTGATCGGACAAATGTCCTGTCAAGTCAAATATTTATTTGCAGCCCTGTACTGTACGTATGTTAACATATACAGTAATTCGGTTTCTTGCCGTAAACATATAACAAATATTAAATATCTTTCTCTTAGCTGTGTCCTACTTCAAGTATTCTAACTGGAGCAGTTCCTGAACCAATTGAAAAACACCCTGCCATAAAGTAAGTGCAATCTGTGAAATGATCTTAGAAAGATAAATAGATTTTGAAAGCCACTTGCTACGAGTGGAATAAGCATAGTCTGTCGAGATAAGATGGTCTGGAATCCCGGCAAAGCCACAAAATAGAAGAACTTTGTTTGATGTTGAACTGTAACTCACCGTGCACAAATCCTCTGTCTCAACTCCATTAAATACTATTCATAAAACAGCTTGGAGTATTAAAATGTTATTTCTGTTTTTCTGTAGATTCGCAGAAGATGGTGTAAATTTTTCATTGAATACAGACGACATGTTGGTTTGTCGAACCAATATGAGAGCTGAATTTGATGTAGCTTTTAATAAAATGGATTTCACCGCTGCATTGTTGACCAAAGCAGTAAGTAAGCTTGACAGAGCTGATATAGCTATCCATTATTATAAATAAAGTTAGTTTAGTTTAGGTTTCCTCCTGTAGTAACACTGGATCAATAAGAGATGATCCTTACTGGACCTCTAGGAAGAACAGTTTAGATACTGATACAGCTATCCAGTATAAATAAAGTTAGTTTTAATAGTTTTATAGGTTTCCTCCTGTAGTAACACTGGATCAATAAGAGATGATCCTTACTGGGCCTCTAGAGAGAACAGTTTAGAACTGACAGAGCTATCCACTATAAATAAATTTATTTATCAAATGAAAACCACATTTTATTTTTCCAGACGTTCAATGCCGCAAGGTCATGCTTTTTACCGCCGGACGAGAAACAAGAATTAATCGAAAAATTGAAAGTTATCCATGGAGTTACACCAAACAAAGAAACTCTAAATTATCCAAGTCAGAAGCCCGTCGTATGAAATAGTTACGAAATTACTTTACTATCTCTTTTTAGTCGAAAAATCTTGATTCGTGTGCCAAAAATTATGCGGAAATTCTGAAATTAAATCTAATCCTAAAAGATCGCAAAACCGAAATCCTTAAAATTAACCCTGAAAATCACAATCTGTAAAAGTTGAATACTTTTGCGGTTCTTGATACGAATAGCTTTGGCCCAGCACTCTGCGAGTAGAAACTTTTCCCGAAAAAACCCATCCCGGTTTCCAGGGATTTTGGACGGAAATCAGAAACATCAGAACCCTCAGCTTGCAGGGAACTGCCAGTGATTGTGGACTAATTCTGTACGCCATCGTCGATCGATTTGGTCTCAGTCAAATAAATTAATTTTAAATGAACATGAATTTGAAATGAAATTTTTACATTTTAACTTTTTTATATAGTGATAGCTCATGTAGAAATTTTAGCGTGTATAGGTATATAGCGAGAGAATAAATTATTTTCTCATGCACATGCATTCAAAGTGGTTATATTGGTCGCGAATGACAGATTAAAATGGGGCGCCTTAGTTGATGGTAAAAAGAATAGTTGACTCCATTAAATTAAATATCCTCGATAGTTTTCCGTGCGTAATCGTACGAGATGATCCTCGCTGGATTTCTTGGCAAACCATCCTGTAAAAATAATTAAAGCTATTTATTGCCAGAGATTTATATTATACCACCACAAATCACAGCACAAAGCCACCTTAAAAAATGAGCATTTAATGCGTCAGTTGCCATAGCGACCAATAACACATCCAAGAGTCTTTGCGGCAACCATCGCCTGACTTTCAAAACAAAGGCAATGTATATAAAATGAACTTAAAAATTTTGAAAAAAAATGCTACGTTTTTGTGCTTAAACAAGTGCGATCTTTAATTACTCAACGTTGAGCTTTACTGGAGGTATCCTACCACCGTCTGTGGTCGAAACATGACCACGAAATGTGTAAAAATGTGCCGAAATGGCGATGGGTTTTTCCCACCTGTGAACGTTGTAGTTAACCCACGGGATATCCGAAGTATGGATGCGTTTCTTGATCGGGTCACTCAAGCCACAAGAATGCGAAATGCTGCCAGGAAAGTGTGTACGCCGAAAAAAGGACATAAAATCGAAGACCTTACAAAACTAATTTCGGGTGAAACCTACGTGGCGGTCGGCCAAGAAGGATTCAAAAATTTACAGTAAGTACCGTAATAAAATTATCAATGTTTTGACCTTGTTTATATTGTAATAATGTAATGTTGCTTTTGGGCAATCGTTTGCTAGATTTATTCCCAATTTTTAAATTTATTTCACTTTTATAGATATGGAAGTATTCGTATTCGTAGGCCTGTGATACAACATCGCCAAATCAAGGTACGTGGATTTTGGCAGCTAATAAATCTTTTCAAAAAGTTTGTTTACCTTTGCAATTAAAGCAAGCACACACATTAATTACGTATGCCCCGTTGTACTAATCCGAAATTAAATATTAATTTCGTTTCTTGCGCTCTTTTAAACACGTTTTGTTCAAGTTTTAAGAAGGGAAAAGTTTTGCTATAATGAAAAAAAATTCTTGGCCCAAGCATTCAAATTTTTTAGTTATTATACTAGTTGGATTAAATTGTATTGGATGTTGCATTTTGTTGAAAAGAAATGTACAATTAAGTATATTGTATATGTAGTAATTAATAATGAATAGGGTCATTTGAGCTCATTGTCTTTGTGCAGATGTTATTATAAACTGTGTTTCAGAATGCTATTACAAGTTTGCCATGCGTGCCCAAAGATCTTCTGCATGTAATTTTGCCATCGGATCCTTAAAGGTGATCTACAGTCCGTATGTAAACAAAGCCTTTGTTTACATTTTTGTGTCCAAAATATTGAGCTTTATTCGACAACTATTTATATTTTCAAGCTTCTAGAGTATAATAAATTATCAAGAAACAACAGTCAGGCTTTTCAAGAACTCAAAACATAGTTAAACTGTTTGTATCATAAAAAGTGGGCTCATTTGTGCACATGCGCAGATCGGACGGTAGATCACCTTTAAATAGGCACTTCCTTTATCAAAGAAGAAAATTTTGGTGTACAGTAATAGCAGACCTGTCTGGACCGTGTTACAAGTTTATGAGTGCTGTTTTGTTTTGAATTATAAAGAATTAACATGAAGTGAAGATGAGTGATTGTTATTGGTGGAGTTTAATTAGGGTTCGGCTGAGGGATGCTTCTGCGACCTCACCGGGATTGAGTGATTGGACCCAATGCCACATCCTGCATTGAGATTTTACAGATTCTTTACAAAGACTTTGAATTTTTTACATGTCGATATCTCGATCCTCCCCCCCCCCCAAAAAAAAAAAATATATTGTCGCTAGGCCTAATGTGCCAATTCCCTCTGTGCACCTATAATTAATGTACCGAACATAATGTTTCTGGAAAGGGGGCAGGGTGAGAAAGACATTGGTAGTATGTATCTTGCACTGGACCGTAATTTAATTCTATGCAATGTAGATTGAACCAGTTAAACACAGTCGAATATTGATGTCAGCACGATGTCGAAAGGTTGCACTTTGGGAATCATCAGGACTTAAAACAATATAGTAAGTTCATTACTGTGTGGAAAAATGTTATCCCTTTGATTGTTCTGAATCAGGTAATATATAGCACAGCCACCCACTCACCCCCGCCCTTCTCTCTCGGGAAGAGAATGACAACCTATATTTACCAAAATGTTCATGATTGTTCACAGATATTTTGATGGCTGTGTGGTGGTAAAGGAATGTTCCCACTGAAAATCCAAGCTGATGTACAGGCCGTTCACTTCTGCAACTCTCCCCAAAAATCTGCTAAATAAATCTACTGGTGAAAATCCTCCCCCCCCCCCCTGAATTTCCATTGCATGTGACTGCCTCCCCCCTGAAAACACCCCCGGAGCACTTTGAGCAGGCCACATCTTCCCCGTCCCACCCATAGAGATTATAAATAACACTAGAGGTTCTAGAGGAGGCATTGTAATCTTAATTCAGTAAAAAAAGGGAACACGGCTATTGGGGGGCAAATTCATGTCCCGGATGTGTATTCATGTTCCCATTGGTGATGAGTTTCAAATCAGCCAATGAGAGCACGATTTTATATCCGGGACTTGAATTTCAATTGAAAAAAAATTAGCTGTGTTCCCAATTTTTAAACTCGATGCCTCCTCTAGTGTTATTTATAATCTCTATGGTCCCACCCCCATTGCCCTGGAGAATGTCGTTCATGATACATTCTAAATGAATTTTTCAGTGTGTATCGCAATGGTGATGATAAATATCCATCACACAAGATTCTCTTGGACAGAAGAACTTTGTTAAACATGGACAAGGTAACAGTGGCATGTACAGCAAATATACACATACAGGTACATGACATTGTATGCAATATACGTCATTGCAGATCAGTAATTTAGACAAAATCAAGTAGAAAGGAATGAAGCAGGTGCATTAACCCATTGAGCATATGTGCTCTCCCCTTGACAAGTAAAAGCATGATCATCTGGTGTTAGACAGAGTAAAATAAAATTGTGGGATGCATTGCAACGAATTGACTTTAACACACATCAAATTTCCATGGTTTCTTTCTTATACTTTTTGTGTATAGGTTTTAGAGCTTGTTACAGACAGGGTAAAACTGGAAAGTGGAGCGGTTTTTGCGTAAGTGTTCACTGTTGTAGGATATATACAAAACTGATCATCACAAACAAGGACTGATTAATTAATACTATATAATGTGAAAAACTATTGTTGAAGTTGATTTTTTATATAGATAATTATATATATTTCTCGTTTAGTCTGTACACTTTGTTGGGCAAGGAAGTGAACGGTACATCAGAACTTGTCAGCGGAGAAAAATATGTCGCAGTAGGACATGGGAAAAGGTAAATAATTTGTATTTCAACAGCAGAACTGTGACAAATTGACAAATATGACAAATTTCGTGACACGAGGCAATTTTTGCTGCTAGCGCATGAATTTGCAACATCCCTTCAATGTCCATTTTCACTCAGGAAAATTTTTCGTAAAAAGAAAATTTTGTTCGGAAAAGAATTTGGAAGTTGAAAATTTTTTCAACTTTTACTGTAACAATGTCTGCAATGATATTTTTGGAAAATTTTCTGTCCGTGGAAATGTTTCTTCAGTGGAAATGGGCCTCGCGTTGCGAGTATGTTGTGTAAAGAAAGTGTCACTGGCCGACTTAAGACTGTGGGCCATGGCACTATAGCTTTTATTTTCGACATTGTATGATTGACAATTTGAAGTTTTTATATAGCGGCAGCTTTTTAGCATAAAAACACTTGCCAAACCTTCTCCTTAAACACCTGTCTATTTCTTCATCGTTATATTCATCTGTTAGTTATTACGTACATTACGATTACCGAAGAGATCCATGGTGTATAGATGAAATGAATGCAAGGTTGAGAACCTTTTTTGTTCATTTTGCATGTGAGAAACTACAAATAAAGTTCTTCGTTTCAAACAAAGACGCTTTGTCAAGAAGTTAATTGGGAAAGCTATATATACTGGACTATAAACAAAACTAAACTGAGCTATGTTGATTCTGACAAGTATAACAGCTAGCAACGCTATCAGGTCTTTCTTATACAAACGATATTGACATCAACAACTGATGCATACTTTTTGTTCAGATTTAAAAGAACAGTGTATTATAACGACAACCAGAAAATTTCACCGAACAATTCGCCACGGAGGTACGTTGTCAAACAGAACATTAATGGCTTCCGTCAGATCTACCAGTCGTTGGCTGCATTTTAAGACTCTTCGTTCGTAGCATCCATATTGCGCCCTATTGTACTTTATTTTTCTGTCTAACGCCAGACGATTTTACTCATCAAGAGGAGAACATGAATGTACTGGCGCTCAATAATGCATGTGTTAATGTTGCACAAAGGAATTTTACCAAAACTATCAGAATTTGTGCGACAATGAATAAACTGAAAGTTTATGTAATTATTCCCAATTTTTTAGGGCAAAAGTAAAATATAAAGACAAAGTTTTCGAGAAGAGGAAAAGCTTCGGGTTACCATCAAAAACAGAAGAGAAGGTGAACTATATGAATGCGTTCAATTGTGTCCTACTTTGTCATTTAAGTTTGTCTAACTGCTGACGATTCTTTTTAGCAAAAGTACGAGGAGGGACACAGTAAAAAAGTCGAAATAAGAGGAAAATCCTTGGACACTCACGAGTCGTCCAGCACGATACAAACAGCGACGGCCAACACGATACGAACAACACAACAGCTCGGAAACACGACGGCCAGAAGAGAGGAAACTACGAAGCCAAAGGAGGACAGAAATGGTAAAATTTAAGCGTTGTGTTACAAGCTTTTCTTTTTTCAATAATTTTTAATAAAAATATACAACTAGAGAGCATGCGTTGACAGTAAAATTGTTTTCAATATTTTGTTTCTTACTGCAGATAATCAAGGACAAGAAGCAGTAGACAACGAACGGAAGACAGAAAGCACAACTCGAAATGAAAAACCTGACGATAACGAAGCTATAGTTACTCGTGAAAGATCACACGACAACGTCTTCAAAGCGAGCGGAGCGAGAAGCGAGAAAGCGAAACAAGTTGATGATGATAAAGGTAATACTTGTAAGATGATATATCCGTTTCTGCAGAAGAAAATAGCTATTCGATTAAATATAAAGTATAAATCCAGCTGTGTAACCGCTATATGTTCTTCTCCATTGCTTGCCCTTCAGAATAAAATTTATACTACTGTAAATAAGAAAATTCTGCTTGCCATTATAAAATGTAATTTCAATTCGCCCTACGTTTTGCTGACCTTCTCATCAAATGAAATAATAATTTTCAACAGAAGTGAAAGTAGAGAAGCCAATCGATCAAGTTCCAGCCGAGGAGGTCGTCGAAGAAATAGTTGATCAAAATCCGACGCAAAGTGAGGAACAGAACGATAAACCGCAGGAACAGGTCAGTGAAAATTCGGGACCGATTTGACCCGGGGGCGTCTGCAGGGAGGGGTTGCAGGTTTTCCGTGGGTTGGTGCATGAGGGAGCCTTACTGCCCACTCTCCTCTGCAGTCTGTAACGCTACTATCCCAACAACAACATTATACCATCATTTGAGATGGCCGAATCTGCATGTTCGCCGTTCTGTTACGTTTTTACATTATGAATATGAGCGTTATATATCTTAAATTTACACAAATCATTAAAACCTATGTATATATTTATTATATAGTATAGAGAGTGAGATACTGAAAATACACAGTGAGATAATTTCCATATCGATCACGTGACTTTTTCAATTTTTTGCTTGGGACTATATAATAAACAGAACATTACGCTCGAAGATATGTCTTTTATCCTCTCGTGTTAAAAACAATATTTTTCAAGCTCGCCCAGTGTGGATATACACTCAGAGTAACATCACAAACATCATATTCACCTGAGTACACAACACCAACACAGCACTCGAAGATAAAAGTCATATCTTCGCGCCGCCGTGTAATATCCTCTATATATGTGAAAACATTTAACCTGACTTACGTATGACTATGGTCAACTCGTTCTAGGTGAGGCCAGCTTCACAGGACAATGCGAATAACGAAAATACAACGACAGAAGACAAGGAATGAGGAATAACTGAGCAATGTGGCCAGTACAATACATAATTATGTACAGTAGATTCGTCAAGTTGAATGGAACTCCATCAATCAGAGTGATCGCAACGATATAGAACAAAAATAAATCGATGTTTATATTAAAAAGTCTTGTTCTGTGTCAATACAAATAGTGCAGTATTTGGGTGACGCCAAAATTAAAATTAAAGTTGATGTTCTGTACGGGTGCAACAGAAACTAACTTTATACTTTCTTGTGCAGTGAACTGTTTTCCATAGAGCTCCTGTAACCATCTCTTATTATTAAGTGTTAACTAAAGGAGGAATTTAAACCTAAACTAACTCTGTTGATACTGGGTAGCTACAGGGGTGGATTTATAGGGGGTGCACAGGGTTGCGCACCCCTGTTGGCCTTGGTCAACTGCAGGGGTGCAAGGGGGGTGCAAAGTAATCAAATTCAGAATATGGCATAATTTCCAAGGTTTTTCCTTTTTTGAAGTCAAACTGAAGCTCATAATTCAATGCCCATATCGCAGGAAAAGGCATTTCTAGTGTTCTAATTTTCAAAATTTTCCGAGAGCATACCGCTGGACCCCTAGGGAGCCCATGCCTTCGGCACTCGAGTCGTTAGGAAGCCACTTCATTTGAATATTCTCCCACCACCCCTAAATAAGAAACACTCGGCGGCTTACCCAGCACCCCCCTACAAAAACCTTGCTGGATCCACCCCTGGGTAGCTATATCAGTTCTAAACTGGTTTTTTTTCCAAGACTGGGTCCAGGGCTATTCCCTAATGGGTAACCCTTTTCATTTTTCACTAGAGCAACTGAATGCAAAAATCGAGGTAAAAATCTTGTGCACACTCTATAGTTAGCATTAATACTCTTTTAATTTAAATGCTAGTGTGTCGATCACAAGCACATATTATTTTTTCAGGTTATCCAAACTTAAAGTTTTCTCAGAGATTAAGTACTTTTTGCTCTTCATATACCTCAAGTATAGTTTAATTATATTCGACGCTTGTGTATACCATTTGAAGGTCAAGTGGACTATGAGTGGACTAATTTGGATATTTTACAAGTACAGTTATAGATAGATAAAGCATGAGAATGCTTATACGTCTCGGTGAGAACATTCGTATTCTTCAACAGTTTAAAATAAATGAATGATACTTGGTGAGAAAATGAAACTTAGTTTATATAAATCAGCATGGTTCTGTATCAGCTCATGATTTTGTGTTTTCTTTATGAATTATTAACGAGTTTTACAAATGTAATTTTTGCTTTTTGAACACCCAATTATAAATCAAATTAAATTTCTCAAGACCGAAGCCTTCCACTAAACTCTCATAAAAGTCGAAAGGGTATCTGAAAATAATTTAAATAAAAAATGTCTTCTACAATTTACAAGTGATTATAATTGCTTTTCAACATGCAACAATAAATTTTTTTTCTTAAAAGTGATTCTCATAATTGGAGTTCAAAGCCTTTTCAAGCGTTCCACTCGAAAACTAATTTAAATGAAACGAATGTCTTCAGAATTGTTTTTCAAAATTCTTATAATTAAAGGTCACGCAAATTAAGCTAAAGTGTTACACTCAAACTCTCGGAAATGACTCTGAAAGTTTTAAAACTAATTAAAATTTATCACGCTCTTTTACTTTATTTGTAAAGAGGGCGCGTCGTAAGGTATAAAAGCGAGCAAAAATCAAAGCAGCGTTCACAGTTTATCTAAACGCATTGGAAAAATAACTAAGAAATTATTGAAGAGAAGTTTTCTGTGCGAAAGGTAATAATTCTTTTTTGCATTTTTATAGGTTTTATTCAAACGGAAACTGTTGTACAATTAATGTATTTTAGGTAAATTTTCAGAGAGATGTTGTTCGCGTTTCTCTTGCTTCTTTTTGCTGCAAGATTGCAAAGCGTAAGAAGTAAAAAAGAAGGTAAATGTCTACATTTTGTTGGATAAAATCGTGCTATAACTAGAGAAAAGAGACAACTCACTTAGCTTAAAACACACTAAACGAGAAAACGATCACTGTAGAAATATACAGCTGAAAATTAACGTTGTCTATTCATTACAACACCTTGAAAAACTATTGATTTAAACACGATGAACGCTTTCAAAACTCGGGCAAAACGGCGTGATTCTGTTTAAAACAGAAACAGCAAAATTAGTCTTAGATTGCAAAGGACAATCACTATATATGAGCCCTTAATTATAGTTAATTAAATAAGCTTACAAAGTCAAGAAAGATTCAATATTGTGTTTTCTGGAATTGCTAATATCTTTCTTGGATAAAATTAAGTGTTTTAAAAAGTATGCCAGCGCAAAAGGCAACTAGATTGCATTCTTCATCCCCTGCGAGTAAACAGAATAAATCTCTTACAGTCATTTGAACATTGTCTTTGCATATCCTTCCTAGAGTCGGTCATTTACCATCGTTTCGGGAAGACAAACATCACCGAAACACACGCAGATGGATTCTACTGTGGAAACGTCACATTCCCCGCTCAATTTCAAGGAAAAGGAAGACTAAGAGTATTCCCTTCGACCAGTTTTGAAAGTACTCCGGCAAACGGCAACGAAGCATCGGTCGTTATCGTGGATGAAATAAATGACGTTTTCTTCTCGGTGTGTGTGATGGAGCCGGCCCAGACGACTGGGTTGATGACAATCAATTGGTTCGCGTTCAGTGACAGACATTTACCGCCGGGTACACAAACAGGAAGCGCTCCATTTAGCGTTTTCACAAGTGGAAGTACATGTACCAACGTCACATTCCCACAGGTAAAGTATATAGGAATAACGGTTTCCACAGGGAGGGTTGGGCAATGCCCCTGATTTGGGATTGTCCCTAACCGACCCATCCAACGTTGCTGTACTCCGTGATAAGTCTGGAACAAGTTGTTACCACCTTCTAGCAAGTTTCTATTCAAGATGTTCCAACAAGACTAACACAGGCTGTCATCAGACATGACTCATAATGTGGCTGCCAAAGGCGCCCTTAGAAAGCCTTCGACTAGTCAGGTTTACACTGCGTCCTTCGTAATTCTGCTTAGCTCTCAACTGCAAATAAGGGTAATAGACCTTTCCCCTTATAACCAAAATTTTGATCTAGGCAAGTCTAGACAAATATTTCATCACAGCTTGAAAGAGCATCACAACATTAGTAATATTTCAAAGTTTCGTTGCGAAATGTTGTAAAATGAGGAAAATAGAGCCTTGCGAAGTTTGCAATTTTCAGTCATTTTGCATTACAAATGGGAAATTGCAGCCCCAACACCCGAATCGGATGTCAATTTCCCGTTTGTAATACAAAATGACTGAAAAACGGCAAATTTCGCAAGGCTATATTATCCGCATTTTACAAGATTTTGCAACAAAACTTTGGAATATTACTAATTATGTGATGCTCTTTCAAGCTGTGGTGAAATTTTTGTCCAAATCGAAATTTTAGTTATAAGGGGAAAGGTCCATTAGCATACTCCCGCTTGCTTGCTTTTGCTTGCTTTGCTAGCTTGCTTGTTTACTGTACTTACTAAGGCTACGTTTAAACTATTCCTTATTACCAGATAGGTTTCCGTAGCGGCGCGAAAAAGCACCTATCTGATACGGAATGTACAAGTTTCAGAAGCTGAGCGAAACAACATCTCTCTGTTGCAATAATTCCTCTGAAAATAGCGTTCCTAAAAGGTACGGATATAGGTGTTTTTCACGTCGCTATACGGAAAGTGTAAACGTAGCCTAACTCTGCCACCAAACACCTTAAATGATTCGAAGAAATAAATCACTTTAAATTTTCAGGAATTCTCGAGGCATCCAAGACTTTTCATCAGTATCCGACATGAAGGTCGAACTCGGAGGAAAGATTCAATGACATTCTGGTCGGAAAATGTAACACCGCGTGGATTTAACGTTTGTCTACGAGAAATGATTTCATTTTCTGGAAAGCACGAAGATTTATATGCTGTAAGTAATGAATAAATTTTGTTTTCGTCCCAACCTGGAGACACTCTGATAGCCACAGCCCAGTTTCGCTTGCCTGTGATGGCTTTACCCCATCATTTTTTCAACTCTGTCTCCTATCCCAACAGCGATAACATACTATATGTTTGAACGTCCTGGTTCTCTATAATTTTACAGGATTGGTTGGCGATGGAACAGAAATTCGCGAATATGACAGACGTCGATTCAGTTTACTTCCCGAACGATATTGAACCTTCAGCCGAAGACAATTACGCGTATTGCCAGGTATATGCACTGTAAAACGACAAACCCGTGGTCAAATGAAGATGACAGTTGAGAAGCGAGAATTTGCATGCATCAGAGTTTTCTCAACTCTCGTGCTCCAGTCAAACGAGAGTTGCATGAGGATTGATGAATGGTGACTGAATATACTACACGCGTATACAACAAATTCTCATCAACTTTCCGAAAAACTCAAAATTGATCGGAGTCGGTTGATGAGATTCCTCCATTCCCAACTTTCTTTTCAATGTGATTCTTCTATAAAATTAAATCTAAACTGAACTAACTTTCTTGAATGAAACCCCGATCGCAGATTGTGCTGCAAACGCCCCGATTTCTTATCAGTCTGTCATTTAAATGCGAGCGCTTACTTGCATGCATGTGGTACTAAAACTTGTTTTTGTTTTCTGTAGTTTAAAAACTTCAGTACGCGTTACTTTTCACCTCCGGATATTCTGGTCAGCCCAAGAAGAAGTCAAGTCGCGAACTCGTCGCTTTTGTCTTTTACCGATAAAAACATCGTAGCCTGGGTCAAGGTACTGTAGGACACATGTTCTTTTTATTGACTGAATTTGAGAGCTGTACATATTCTACCTTTGTGAGGTCCAGTGTTACTTCTGGAGGAAACCTAAACTAAACTAACTTTATTGATACTGGATAGCACTATAACGTTTAAACTTTTCTTCCTAGAGGTCCAGTAAGGATCATTTCTTATTGATCCAGTGTTACTTCTGGAGGAAACCTAAACTAAACTAACTTTATTGATACTGGATAGCACTATAACGTTTAAACTTTTCTTCCTAGAGGTCCAGTAAGGATCATTTCTTATTGATCCAGTGTTACTACAGGAGAAAACCTAGACTAAACTAACTTTATTTATAGCGGATAGATCTATCAGTTTTAAACTGTTCTTCCTAGAGGTCCAGTAAAGATCATCTCTTATAGATCCAGTGTTACTATACATGAGGAAACCTATACTAAACTAATTTTATTTATACTGGACATCTCTATCAGTTCAAACTGTTCTTCCTAGAGGTCCAGTAAGGATCATCTCCTGTTGATCCAGTGTTACTACAGGAAAAAACCTAAACTAACTTAAATTTATATTATTTATAGTGGATAGCTCTATCAATTCTAAACTGCTCTCCTATTTTGTAGGCTGTCACCAGAACAGGGTTTGAGGTTTGTGTGAAAGCTTTACCTGGGATCAGTGGACGATATGAACCAATAATAGTGGATTATGCAGCCCTTGGAGGTATTGTGATTTTTCAGTTATATACATAAGGGGTGAATCTCAGGGGAGGTGTGCACCTCCCCACACCTCCCCTCAATATCCGGCCATGATAATCTCCGAGGTGATAAGACCCTTTAACTTTTTCTGTTCTTTTAGGTCGTGATCCTTGCTTGAACGTAACGTGTGATAAGTTCGCAGTGTGCCGTGCCTTTGGTGCTTACGACGCGAGGTGCGTTTGCGTCACCAACTGTCCTTCGACTGAACAAAATCTGTGTGCGTCACATGGCAAGAGTTACAATAATCCGTGTCTCTACCAACTGGACGTCTGTCAGACGAGATCGAACTATTCATATTACCATCATGGCAGTTGTAGAGGTGGGATATAAACATTTTCAAACATTTTACTACAAGTCTGTTGCGAACACATCTTGTTGTGAGATTTTTACGTGCGTAGTTAACCTGTAAAGTTGCATTTAGCCCTGATGTGCCCTTTTTTAGGTTTTCCTTTGAGAAGAGGTCGTATTCAAGTGAAGGAAGTTCCCGAATGGTCAGAGTCACATTGTCAAAGTGTTCGATTCGAGCCTCTGACATTCTACCCCGACAAAGTTGTCCACGTGCAAGTTAGCGTCAGTCACGTGAACCAGTCCGACCGAGTGCATGACGCCGCGGTGGCATGGGTAGAAAATGTGAATGTTAATGGATTCTCGTTCTGCGTCATGGAGTCGGGGAGAAACGAGGGACCCCCACATGGAGAGGCGACTCTGGAGTGGATGGCTTATCAGGGGGCACCAAGCGAAGGTCTGGCAGGGAAGGTGTCAATTCCATATTGGTGGACTGGAACCAAATGCCAAACAGTTGCTGTGTCTGCGGTATGTTGCAACAACTTGTTATCAGGATGTATTCGCACTGCTTGTTCCCAGCTTGTTGACAAGTTGCGAACGGCTTGTTGGCAACTTGCTACAAGGTTGTTGATTCAACAGACTTGTTACAAGCTGTTCGAATAGCCTGTTATCGTCCTGAAGTCAACGACTTGTCAACAAGTTGTCAGTAATAACTTGACTAAAATAGCAATATTATCATTGTTATAACTTGTTGACAAGCTCGCTACGAGAATGTAGCGAAAACATGCATTTTGTCGACAAGATGCGAGACTTTTACGTGCGTTTAAGATAGAAATAAAATTGAACATATCTCTCTCGTTATTTCTCTCGATATAATCCCAGGCAAGATTCTCGACCATACCAACCGTACTGGTGACGGCAGAACATCACAGAAAGAGTTTGAAACATGACGCAGCCTCGGTGTGGTTGGAAGACGTCGGACGAACTTCATTTAAAGTGTGTTTGAGGGAGTTGCAAAATTTTGATGGACCTCATCAAGATATTTCAGTTGTAAGCTTTCGTTTTTCCCCAATTTTAAATTACTTTAACCATAGGTTGTTAGAATGATGTAGTGCGAAATGTCATGTCAGTGGTTGTACAAATAAAGGTAGTAGTTTAGAGTTCCTCCTGCATGTAGTAGTAACACTGGAGCAATAAACTAAGAGATTATCTTACTGGACCTCTGGAGAGAACGGTTTGGAACTTGTAAGGCTATCCAGTAACAGTGCACCAGTAAGGGATGACCTTTTTTGCTGGATGTCTACCAAGTGATAATTATTAACTTTCACGAACTTTTTTCAGAACTGGATGGCATTTGAAGGACTTGAGTTTCCAGTGTTTACTGAACTTGGTAAAACTGCTTTTGATCGTTCAACATCACATCCTTTGGAAAGCAACAACTATGCTCAATGTCGGGTAAGAGAACGTACAGAATCAAGAACATTCTTTGGATCTAAAGATTGAAATTTAGCGTAAATTATACTGACATACAACATGACACTTGAAAGAAACACTTGTATTGTGTCTGAACTACCTGTAAAACACCAAAAACACTGCCACCATTTGGCATGACTGATTTCATAACAAGTACTCGTCAGAAACGTCAAAGTGTTTTTACGGCTTACTTTAAGATTCTACCTGCGGTGGAGACCCCCATATTCGAGATTTTATGAAGCTCTCAAATATTTTGTATCATTTCAGGACGTAGCGTTGACTGGGAACTACCCAAGTCCCCCGACAATCTTGGTGATGCCCAAACACAGTTCTTCTGGTGGCAATATTGATCCACAACACAATAGTATTGCAGCCTGGGTTGAGGTCAGGTTTATTTTTTTTATCCATGTAGAAGAAAATTTGGTAACTTTGGAAAGTGTCTATAAGCGATGCCCCAAAAAGGGAGAACAATTCAAAACTAATAGAGCTATCTAGTATAATAGAAATTGTTTATTTTAGGTTTCCTCCTGTAGTAACACTGAATCAATAGAGACCTTAAGATTGACGTTTACGGCAAACGTCAAACCGCTAGCGAAGTTTTTGATTTTACAACTCTATTATTATAGCTTTTACACCAGTTTTGAAATATGTTAAACTTATTAAACTTGTGATCTTTAGCAATGATTTAAGAAAGCAAATTAACCACTAGTCATGCCATTCACCAAAGCAATAAATTAAGATTTGGCGTTTGAAGTTGACGTTTGGCGTATAAATTTCATGCTGGAACTGCTACGAGGGTTTGTAGTCGTTAAAGCATGAAATTTATACGCCAAACGTCAACTTCAAACGCCAAATCTTAATTTATTGCTTTGGTGAATGGCATGACTAGTGGTTAATTTGCTTTCTTAAATCATTGCTAAAGAGCACAAGTTTAATAAGTTTAACATATTTCAAAACTGGTGTAAAAGCAATAATAATAGAGTTGTAAAATCAAAAACCTCGCTAGCGGTTTGACGTTTGCCGTAAACGTCAATCTTAAGGTGTCTACTATTTATAATGGTGGCCGGACATTTTGCCGAAAGACACTTTGCCGAAAGACATTTTGCCGAAAGCATTTTGCCGAACGGACATTTTGCCGACGGACGTTTCATCCGCTGCACAAACAAGCTACCAATAGTCATATTGACTGTGTTACGCACTGCTAACAACCATTATACACTGCTAATGACCATTATGCACTGCTAATGACCATATAATGGTTAATTATTTTACACAATGGTTGAGAATTACAGTGGAAAAAATTAATGAGTCACAGTCCCAAACATTTTGACGAAATAACATCTTTATTTTCGGCAAGTTGTCCGTTCGGCAAACTGTCCGTTCGGCAAAACGTCTGTTCGGCAAAATGACCGTCGGCAAAATGTCCGTTCGGCAAAATGTCTTTCGGCAAAGTTTCTTTCGGCAAAATGTCCGGGTACCATTTATAATCCCTTCGTTATGCAGGACATCCTTGCTTTGTTTTAAAAATTGAAGGCTGCTGCATCTTTTCCAATCATGTAGCATTAATTTTAAGCGTTTCTTTACGCCGTTTATTTTAGTCAATCAGCGCCGTGACACTGCCCCTTTAAGCATACTCTAACGACTAAAAATTATGTGTCCAACCAAACATTTACAGTTATGTACAGTGACTTAATTGGAAAATGGTCAAACATATAGAAAAAATATTTATTTCTATATTAAATATTTTTAACGCATCTTATAACACATTTATAGTAATTAGTGATAATAATTTTATGTATCATCAAATTTGAGTTACGTACGACCAAATTGGAAATTGGTCAAACATGCTGTATATAGCATGTCATGTCAAGAAAAAATATTTATTTGCTGTTATATCGTAACGCATCTTATGACACATTTATAGTTATTAGTGATAATAATTTTATGTATCATCAAATTTGAGTTACGTATAAGACCAAACTGGAAATTGGTCAAACATTGTACAGTATAGCCAGCCGTTCCGCACGTTGTAACCAATAATCTATTGGCGTTGTAAAGCCATTGTATGCAATAAAGTATTGGGTTGTAATGGGTCTATACAATTACAATAACCCTAATCCAAACGCTAACCCTAATCCCATAACCCTGATCCTAATCCTAGCCCTAACTCCAACCCTAGCCCCTAACCTTAGGGCTGATGACCCTTTTGTTGGTAATCTCCCCGACACGGCCCGACCAGCCCAGGGTTCCCAATAACGAGTAGGCGGCAATGTGGTGCCGAATGTACCATTCGCTTGGGGGAGGGGTCCGAGGGCGTTTCTTTGAGAAAATTCTGAAATTTATACCCTCTGAAATGGCATTTTGCAGAGGCCCATTTCCGGTCAAGAAAAATTTCCACGGCCCGAAAATTTCCCGAAAATATCATTGTAGTAAAAGTTGAAAATTTTCAACTTCAAAATTTGTTTCCGCGGCCAATCACATTTTACAAAATTTTCTTTCTGCCGAAAATGTTTCTGATTGGAAATATGCCTTAAGGTTTTGGAGGTTTTGTCGTTTTATCCAAATATTTAACAAAGACTATTGGGATAAAGTTTGTTCGTTCACTGCAACCAGGTATATCAATCATGTTTCGCTCGCTACTCTGGTTTAAATAAATGATTACAAAGCCCAGTCGAATTGTAATCAAGCGTGGCATACAAATATGAGTCATCATGCTTTGAATAGGGATGACGGTGCCTATTTGCCAGAGGAATATATGCATCTTCTTGGCAGGTGACGTCATCCCTTGGGTATTTAAGAAGCCACGATCGCAGTTTTAGATCACCCCTGATGAAGACACTATAGTGTCGAAACGTTGGGTCTTGAATACAATTCGACTGGGCTTTGTAATCATTTATTTAAACCAGAGTAGCGAACGAAACATGAAAGACTATTGTGTAAAATTTATGTTAGAAAAGCAAAACAACCTTTACCTTGACATTTCTGCGATGAGGATGAAACATTTTGGTTTGTAATTTCGAGAAATAACCGGCGATTGTCTAGGCTATAGACGGCGAAAATCGCCGGGTGCCAGCTTCTATTGGCAATCCTGCAGCCTCCCTTTCAGGGCCAATACATTGTATATAACTTTTGTTCAATGCTTGTGGTTTTGTCTTCAGTTACAACGCGAATAGATTATTTATTACATACTTTACTGCATACAATGGCTTTACAACGCCAATAGATTTATTGGTTGCAACGAGTGGAACGGGTGGTATAGCATGTCCTGTCAAGAAAATTTTTTTTGCAGTGTTATATCGTAACGCACTCTATTTTACCTATAACGCAACGTGTAGCGCAATAAAACCTCTATTCTGCTTCATGCCTGGAGAACACGGTTGCACGAAAATCGGGAACGAATGATTCCAGAATTATTTTGATTGTCGGGGTGATGTTCTTTCATTAATTATCATCCCACGCAATTATTTCATTTCTCAAAT
Source organism: Paramuricea clavata (assembly GCA_902702795.2). Lineage (NCBI taxonomy): Eukaryota > Metazoa > Cnidaria > Anthozoa > Malacalcyonacea > Plexauridae > Paramuricea > Paramuricea clavata. Next base: position 19,118 of record CACRXK020002156.1, read on the forward strand.
CAGCTCTTCTTATGTTTGATAACCAATGAAACTAAAAATGAAATAAAAATGTAATAAGCGTAAAGCATTTCGTTAAAAATACATTTGAAGAGTGATTACTGTATCATGCTAAGTGATCTCGCTCCAAGATTTAATTTGTATTGCCCCATATTTATAGGAATCCTATTAAAAAACAACTCTATTTCTTCTTAAAGGAAGTAACTCATCAGGGCGTACGGGAGGGGGAAAATTAGGGGGGGGCGGAAGGAAATTTACCCGAATTTTCCCCATTGTGCCCGACTTACTGCTGAAACAATTTTCCATGTAAAAAAATTTCCTAGTCCGTTAAAATTCCTCGTTATTCTAATTTTTCTCGAATTTTCAAATACTATATTGCAAATGTCTTCTTTTAAGGTTATTCCCCCCAATTTTTGCCCGACTTACGTTAATAATTTGCCCGACTTCATTTTGACCGAGGGGCAGCTGCTCTCCCCCCCACCTCCCGCCCCGTACGCCTGTGTAAGTCATTATATCTTGTGAAATGTTGCCGGTTTTTTATGCAAAATGTTTGTAATGAAAGTATATTCATCAGATACAGCCGAATGTAAATATAAATGCAGGCCGCGATAATTCAAGATTTTTAATCGTACCTGACTGGCATACGACTATACGCCAATGATTGTTGAGGCGTACTTGCGCTAGAACAGACTCAATACTCAATGTGTACTTGGTCTTTATACAAAAAGTACATAAAGAACAAGTTTCTGAAAAGTATATTGTCAATTCAAACTACTATACAATCGCCCTCAACATGCCTTAGTCCCATCAGTCCAATCATGTTTCATGCCAAGACGTGTCAGATTTACACATATACCAATTAAATTACGGTATTGAATACCTTGCTTGGAAAAGTCATGTGGTGCCAAAAAGTTAAGTACGCAGATAGCAAGAGTTTCGCGTGGTACTTGGCCAAAAACAAAGAAGTACCAGACCGTAATATTGGCGTACCCCCGGTACGTAGGAACGCGAATTATCACACCCTGTTAAAAATGTAAACACAAGCGTGCAAAGGATACTCACTCTTTAAAAATAAAGCATTGCAAAGCAAAGCAAAGGGTACTGAAGTTACTTCACTTGTCCACTATATGTTACTTCTTGATGAAGGGCCGTCCGCCGTCGCTCAAAATCTCGAAGTTCCGCATTGAATTTGGTTGGGTGGAACATGCGGACTGCGGACACACCGACTGAAAAATGATCTACTTTTAAATACTCACCGATTAACACAACAAGCAGAGCAAGAAAGATAAATCCAAATAATAATTTGAGCTACATAAAAGAAATAAAACAATGAATTTCGACAAAAAATTTCCCTAATCTGTTAACATTCCTCGTTACTTTTACATATTTCTGGTATTTTCAACTACTATATTTATACTACTATAAGTCCCCACCCCCCAATTTTTGCCCGACTTACGTTTATAATTTGTCCAACTTCATTTTGACTGGGGGCAGCTGCGTACGCGTATGGGTTCATCCCGACTTAATTTAACGAAGAAGGGGACAGGGGGGTTCAAACTACATGTCTGTTTGAATGTATAAATCTTTTAGGATTGGCTGCTCACCACCAGAACAAGGCAAAATAAAATATTGTCAATCGAATGCACTTACTTTCATATTCTGCCACCACATTTTTCTCTGTAACTTCCTTGAACCACGGACAAATTTAAATGCACTCATATCTAAGTCCTCTGAATAACAGAATACAGTACGTACATACGTTGAGTAGAGGGTTAAATAGGCCCTACATTTTGTATATGGATTTTTAGTTGATGGAATACAATTTCGGAAAGTACCAATGCTTGGCTACACCCTCGTTTTTGAGAATGAAACATTTGCTTTAGGATTGTATCTTGTTAATCGTGAAATTTTTTACCAAATTCATAAAGTTAAAATTGAATAATGTCAGAGTACTTTATAAATTCATGACAGTTAGGTCTAAAATGGTACATAAATATTTTTCAAAAATTCCAAAAGGCAAACGCGCGCAAAGCAGGCTGGTCATTCCCCATTGTTTAACTGCCGCACATACAACTGAACACAAAGGCGCAATGGCTGCAAGCACCTAGTATGCTAAATGTTTTGAAAAAATGTTTTATACATGTACTCATGCACGATATAAAACAAGAGGATACTGCCTTACCATATAATAAATCTCGGGAAGTCCCGGGCATGCAGTATAATGGACTATTACCTAATGAACAACATTTTGATCTAGCCAAGTCTAGACAAAAATGTCATCACAGCTTGAAAGACCATCACAAAATTAGTAATATTCCGAAGTGCGATTGCGAAAAGTTGTAAAATGCGGATAATATAGCCCTGCGAAGTTTGCCGTTTTTCAGTCATTTTACAGTATATACGCACGGGAAATTGATACCTTTTTTCCAGGGCGCTAGCTTTTTTTTGCAGGGCTATATTATATTATCCGCATTTTATAACATTTCGCAACGAAACTCGGAATATTACTTGATTGTGATGTTCTTTCAAGCTGTGATGAAATTTCTATTTAGACTTGTCTAGATCAAAATTATGTTCATTAGGGAATACAGTATAGGTCCATTAGTAGGACCGTCTCAAAAATCTTGGCTAAGAGAATTAAAGAATGGGTATATACGTGTATACTTCGCCGCATTTTAAAAGAACGAGAACATAATTTTATCCTCTCTAAAGTTAAAACCGAACGTTTCAAACGTCACTATTTTAATAGATGTCTTCTAGTAATTTTTTTAAAATTTACTCATATAAGAAATGGAAATACATACTGTAAATGTAAATCTATATTAATATAATATATAATAAGTCATATCACTGTAAATAGTTTTACAACACTCAACATGCATGTTCATTTCAGTTCTTGTAAAAGTACATGTATGTAATGTGTCAATTTGTCAGTACTTAAGACTTACTGTAAATAATTAAGAAGGTTGCTGTCTATTGTACATATAACTGTACCTGTTTTGTCTTGCAAATCCTCCAACTTAGATCCCCTGTCTAAAACTTTATTCATATTATTTTGCATCGTCTTTGTCACAGTTACGATATCTTCTTTCACTTTAGATAACTGATTATCTGGCTTTGTACGACTGTTGTGATGTGAGCAAGGTCTGGCTGGTGGGAGACCCCTGAAATAAGAATTTTATTGAGTTGATGATGCTATAATAATTATCCCTGAGCAAATCCCGTTTTGTAGAATAAGATCAAAACGCCTAACTTTTTCCCTTTATAACTAAGAGTCATAATGGCATATGGGGCAGAGGGGAAGGGGGAGCATATAGGGCTGGAGCCCCCAGTAAAATTGTCATTGAGCAAATTACAGGTATAAATGAAGGGGCAAAAAGCAAGAAATGCTAGATGGTCAAAAATGCGAGAGATATTAAATTAAAGACAATAGTTGAAAATGGATACAGGAAAATTTTTTAAAACCCCTTCAAAAAATTTTTCGAAACCCCTGTAGACAAGAATTTTGGGCATCTTATACGTAAACGTTTTTGAACAAGTCAGGCAAAATGTGACAAATTTATTTCTGCCCCCTATTTATTCCCTCCCATATGCCAATGCTAAGAGTTACGCCACCAGCATAAAATATCAAGAGAACTTTATGTCAGAGATATTTAGCATGTGTAACAGCCATGGGCTATAATATGAGTACGGTAAATACTGTATGTAAGACAACATGTAACTAACATTTCTTCATCTTCATCCTCGTCACTATCAGACACTAAAAGAAAAGCCTATAATAGAAAATAGAAGATGTTGTTAGCAAAGCAATAGGAAGAAAAAATACTTTGAATGAATAGGTATTTATTGTCTAGATCAATGAATGCAGCTTCTTTGTACTGAATTCACTACAGGGTTTGCAATAGATAGCAAGATAGCAGTGAGCGGCACCAGTGTAATGAAATTGGGGATTGTCAAGGGCCAAAAGTGTGAGACATCAATACGGGGTTCCTGGGGCAAGCACCCCCGAGAAAATTTTGAAATCTACAGTAGAGTCCCTAAAATGTGATTTCCACTTTGGAACCAGTATTTACGGTGTAAGACTATACAGAACTCCAAAGAGTATAATTAAGTACATGAAACACATGATTTTACATGACAAAACTTATGTATAAGGCCTGCAAATATATAACATTGATGGACAGCTACATAAAACTAAAAGTAAAGTATAAAAAGTATATACAGTATTTAAATTAAGAATGTCACAATTCTAGGGTACAATAGAAGTTGATGAGGTTTTCTAAGCTTAAATATTTCCACTCATTTTATTTCAGTCTGCTAATTCGCTGAGTTCTACCCCCCCCCCGCACCCCCCCACATGCACACAGTTTTCACATCGTATTTGGATACTCATTAAATAATTATAGAAAATAAATCTTGAAGAATACTGGGGGGGATGTATCCTCCCTGTGAACGCCCACTGCATGAACCAACCATATTTACATGTATTATGTATATGCCATTAAACTACCGCTGATCATAATGAACTGTTTTTCAAAAATTATTAGGATGCCCAGTCTGGTAGTCAAATAAGGATATATCCGGAAAATCATTATGATGAAGCTTTGGTGCTATCCTCTGGTGCTATCTGGATGCTCTCTATTGAGCGAACATCGTTCTTTGCTATATTGCAAAAAGACTTTCAGAAAGATATGCCAGCCTACATCACGGTTGAATAAACTAGTTCCAGAAACAAGAGCAAATGTACATAATTATGAACTTCGTAATAATAAAACTCTTACTGTACCAAGATGTAGAACTGAACAATTTAAACAGAGTTTTATTCCTAGCATGTGTTTTAATAATTTTATTAACTAACAGGTCTTTACATCAGATATTCTTGGAACATGGTATAATAACATTTTAGACACATACAATTCAATACTATAATATATTATAATGTGCTGTTCTATAATCTATTGTAATTCTAATTTACTATATTGTAAGAATATCGCAATCTGCCTTTTGGCGCCATATGATATGTTATTAAATAATGAATGAATGAATGAAATATAAGAGTTGAGTTTGCATCAGAGTTTTATCAACTCTCATGTCAGGGTCAAACGAGAACAAGAGTTACACTGAGAGTTGACTGGATATTACTGCACATGTAGCGTAAACTCTAATCAACTCTCGTTAAAATTTGAACCAGCTCAAAATTGACAAGATTGCATGAGAGTCAATGAGAGTTACTTGGTGGTCAAACAGAATCAAGAATTGCAACTCTCATCAACTTTCGATTGTATCGTTTGTCCAAAGGTTGACGTTGTATGGTGAATAAAGTTAGATTTAGGTCATCTGCAGGTCGATTCAATATTGATACATATAATTATTTAAAGTTACATGATATTTGATACATATAATTATTTAAGGTTACATGCATATATTAAATAAATTGTGCATTTTGCAATATTTCTAGTCAAGCTTACATTTTCAATGACTTACCCTTTCTGAAGCTTTACTTCTTGCAGCAAAATCACTTTTACCACGATTTCCATTCATTGTTGTTGAATAAAACCCACTTTTAAATATGTCAAATGTGTCCAAACTGCACTACAAGTCTATATATTTATTAAACAGCTGGCAAGATAAATAAACCAATTCTTTTACAAAATACAGCAGCTTTAAAATGAATCATAAGACCTCTCTCGGCCATTTACGCATTGATATATTTGTACAAGCAATTCATCCATGTTCTTCACATGATAAAATAGAATTCTGTTTCAAAGTTTATGTCAAATTTGTTATGTTGAAATGGTTCACCTTTGTGTCAATGTTGTCACCAGTAAAAGAACACTCAACAACATCATTCAAAATGACATTTATTGTGTTTCCACTTGCCACACGGTCAGCACTATTTTCCATCCAGCAAACTGACCTGACGTCATTGATGGAAGAGTTAAATGGCTATGTAACTAACCCAAACCCTACCCCTACTCTAACCCCTTACCCCAACCGCAACCCAAACTGTAACCTTAACCAAATTAATAACAAAACTCCAAAACGAAACAACTTTAGAAAATCGCTAGGGCGGTTTGCTGGATGGGAAATAGTGCTAACCCTGCCAACAAGTCGTCAACAAGGTGTTCTCGCATTTTTGTCCCAAGTATGGAACAACTTGTTAACGGTTGTATATTATCAGACTTGTTGCAAGGTTGTTCCAACAAGTCCGATACAGTCATGATATGCGGACAATATTGTCACAACCTTGTCATCAACCTTGTAACATTCTTGTTATATCATGACTGTATCAGACTTGTTAGAATAATCTAGCTTGTAACAAGTCTGATAATGCCATCAAACTTGTTACAACAACTGGGAACAGGCAGTGCGGACAAAACACCGTGTAAAAATCTCACATATCTTGTACCAAGTCTGCCAACAAGTCGTCAACAAGTTGTCTTCGCACTGCTTGTCCCAAGTATGGAACAACTTGTGTTAACAGTTGTCTATTATCGGACTTGTCGCCAGGTTGTTCCAACACGCTCGATACAGTCATGATACAACAATATTGTTGCGACCTTGTGTCGTCAACCTTCAGTGTAACACGGGATCTTGTTGTATCATGATTATCAGATTTGTAAGAACATTCTTGTAACAAGTTTGATAATGTCATCAAGCTTGTTACAAGCTGTTAACAACTCGTTCCAAACTTGTTACAACAACTGGGAACATTGTAGCCTGCGTCGCAGGCTCACTGAAGCAGTGCGAACACAACACGCGCAAAAATCTCACATCTCAGTGTAGCAAGTCTACCTGGCAAAAATGCGTCAACAAGTTATATTCGCACTGCTTGTGACAAGGTGTCAACAAGTTTGGAAGAAGCTATTAACAACTTGTAAGAAGCTTGTTGATATTATCAGACTTGTTGCAAGGTTGTTCCAACGAGTCCGATACCGTCATGATATAACAATATTGTTACGAACTTGTGTCGTCAACCTTGTAACCAGTGGCGTAGCCAGACCTTCATTTTTTGGGGGGGCGAAGCGAACGCCGAAGGCGCGAGACAGGGCCGTCCGAAAAAAATTTTCCCGGAACAATTTATTTTTCGCGACCCCCCCCCCCGTCGCCAAAAAAATTTCGGTCAGTGTACCATTTTAGGGGTCCAAAATTTTTTCCGGACATGCCAATGTCATTGTGATCAGAAATATCGCATTTAAATCATTCTAGATTCTATGAGACAGCATTTCCGCATTCTCAAAATTGCGTTGCTTTTTCATACGATACAGAATAAGTCTGACAAGAATATTCATGCGATGATAATGCATACACGTAAATCTAAACTAAATCTTGTCTTCTTGGAACCATATCTAAAACTGCTTTAATTAACGAGATTTTACAATTCAAGTTCCTCCAGTATATCCTCGTTTTCCTCAGTCGCGCGACGTACTTAATCAGTTTCAGCTTCGGGAATGTAACGTGTACCCCCCCCCCCCATTTCTCTACGGATTTAGCCTTTTTCAGAGAATGGGTTTTTTTGCGATTGGGGGGGGGGGCGGTCGCCCCCCCTTGCCCCCCCTTGGCTACGCCCCTGCTTGTAACATTCTTGATGTATATCATGACTGTATCAAACTTGTTAGAACAATCTTGTAACAAGTCTGATAATGTCATCAAGCTTGTCACAAGTTGTCAACAAGCTTGCTCCAAGCTTGTTACAACAACTGGGAACAAGCAGTGCGAACAAAACACCGCGTAAAAATCTTACATCTTGTGGTAAGTCTTGCCAACAAGCCGTCAACAAGTTGTGTTCGCACTGCTTGTCCCAAGTTGTCAGCAAATTGTGTGGAACAAACTGTTAACAACTTGTAACAACCTGTCGATATTATCAGACTTGTTGTTGCAAGGTTATTCCAACAAGTCCAATACAGTCATGATACAACAATATTGTGACAACCTTGTGTGGTCAACCTTGTAACAAGTCTGATAATGCCATCAAACTTAAGTAGTGACAAGTTGTTAACAGGTCAGCTTGTTCCAAACTTATTAATTAAAACAACTGGAAAGGAGTTTATGACACATGGGGCAATGGAGTTCCAGGTCGGTTGGTATTTTTCGCCGGTAAGAGAGACAAAATGTGTTTATTCAAGTCATGGAATGACAAGCGGACCCTCTAGGCTAGATCCCGTCCCCAATCAAAAATTCTTATTATAATCCATTAAATCATCCCTATGTAAAGAAAGAATTAAGCAAGCAACATTCTTGACAACACCGACTTATCGCATGCATATAAGGGACCGTTCATTATTTATACCCGCGGGGTTGGTACCGAAGAGATATGGGTTGGGTAATCAAATTTTTGACTAGCTCATGGTTTGGGTAAAAAAATTTATGGCTGTCTGTCATGCAGCTATAAAATAAAACTAAAATTACCATGCATTGGAAAATATGAAGAAAAATGTATAGCCTATACAATACACTCTGTTCCAATATCCCAGCGAGCAAAATGACGTTTATCCAACGTTGAATCAACGTTGGAAATGACCTTCCAGACATTGGATAGACGTTGAAAAAGGGTTAACTGACTATGCAAATTGGATCGACGTTACTGTTTCGACGTTGAAACAACGTTGAAATTAGGTTGCCAATCTCGTCAACCTTGCATAATCCAACGTTTAATCCACGTTAAAACAACGTTGAGATTGGTTCACAAATCGACGTCGTACATTTAACCATGAATGAACGTTAATTCAACGTCTGTTGGCTGCTGTTGAACCAATGTTTGTAAAACAACGTCAGAGCAACGTAGATATTAGGTTGTCGACGTCGCAACCTTTTTTCTACCAAATTTCAACGTTGAAACAACGTCGTGTGCCCAGTGGGATAGACCATCTGTGATTGAGGAATGACTCTATCATTGATCAGCAGGAAAGTGATTGCTTTGGTACACTGACTCAGTGAGTTTGAGTCTGAGTGTGCTTTTAAAATTTAGGCAACTTGATTTTTGTCACCATAATCTTGTGTGTTTAATTATTACGAAATACAGTAACACATGGGCCGGGTTGGGTAAACATTATTTTGACCAATGTTGAGGTTGGGTAAATAAAAAATTTAATGTGTTTTCGCTTCTCTTCGGCTCCGGGTATAAATAATGAACGGTCCCTAATAAATATAATACGCATTCACAACTGTTTCTGGTAAAGTCTAATAAATACACGTACAAGGATAAGTTTCTCCTACGCAGACCTACTTGTGCGGGCACAGCCCGCTAAGTAGATATGCCGTATGCGTAGGAGATTACAGCAGACAAGGCTGTCAAAATAATTTACCTAACCTTTCCAAAAAGTTAACGACTTCAGGGTAGCTAAAATCGGTTCAATGAACCGGCTGACATTTCTTAAAAAAAACCCACCAAAATTTAATTTTAAGCATGCGATTATCACAGTTTCAATTCGATAATTTCCATCGATAAATTTCCATTGGATAATTTCCATCTACATCCGCCTCGTACCTAGTCTCCTATGCAGACCTACTTTAGCGGGCACAGCCCGCTAAGTAGGTATGCGTAGGAGACTACAGCAGTCAAATAATTTACCAAACCTCAACCACGTTCCCAGGCTCTTTTCTCTACGCTCCGAACCTTTCCAAAAAGTTAACGGTTTCAGGGTAGCTATAAACGGTTCAATGAACCGGCTGACATGCATTTCTTAAAAAAACCCACCAAAATTCAGTTTAAGCATGCATTTAAGCATGCATGCGATTATCATTTATCGCAGAAGATCAAGATCTTTGAAAAGATCATTGTTAAAAGTCTTTATTTTTGCAGTTTTTTAAGGTAAGAAAGTTTAAATGGTTTTAATGAAACAAATGGTAGAGGGTATATTTATTGTAATTAACTTTATCCGTATACCTTTTCGGAAAAGTAATTAAGAGGGTCCTGAAGGGGGGGTCCCAATCCCATTTCCCACCTGAAATTTTGGCAAAATCCCAGTCCCAGTTGGATTTTTATTAGAAATCCCAGTCCCAGTTATTGAAATCCCAGTCAATAAAAAATCCTTTATTTATCGGTAGAATAAACAGTTTTAAGACCTTTTAAGCAAGTGGTGGACACTTTATGAAATATTAGTCGGGGGCTCGTGCCGAAGGCACGGAAAATTTTTAAATTTGAATCCTGGAAATAGCATTTGCAGAATTCTGAGACATGCATAATCAGAAAACCCAGAATTCCGCGCGCCAGAGTATGCCTGTTCGCAGGTAGTGCTGTGAATAATATAGCTAACAACAAAAATCATGACCAAAGACACCAAAAACGGCTGAAAATTGTATTTTAAAATGCTCAAAACGCAGAAAAATTGAGAATCGACTCGCATTACCTCAATCCCATTCCCATTTTTGAGGACTTCATTTCCCATTCCCAGTGGCCAAATCCCAGTCCCAGCAACCCAAATCCCATTTTCCCAGTCTAAATATAAATCAATCCCAGTTCCCATTTTATCTCTTCAGGACCCTCAATTAAGTTAGAGGCCAATTAAAATTACGACAAATATAACGAAAAGCTTGCCTGTACGAAATTTTCACATGGTTTCATATGCATGTGAAACGTTCGTATCAACTATGATGTTAATTAAACAGTGAATTTTGCATGTAAAATAAAAAAAAATCATATATGAAAATAGTGTTTCATATATAGCCTAAATTTCCCATGTGGAATTAAATAACACGTGAAAACTTCATTTCACATGTAAAAAATTTCATATGCGAAATTTTAATTTGAAAATCACATAATTTAATAGTCACATATGAAATCCTCACTTTCACATAAGAAATCCTTATGACTATATTTGAAATCATAAATCCTTAATTCACATGTGACATTGAACATAAATCCTTAATTCAAATGTGACATGAAACCAATATGATATTCCTAATTCACATACCGGAAGAATAAGGCAATTTGTTTCTAAATCAATATATTAATATTCAATATTAGGCTAACATGAAATTGAAATTTTTTTTTCACGCAGTATTTGCAGTCAATATTGGAAAATATATGTATTTAAAAGAAGGCAGCGTTTCCTTGTAATTTCACACTGAGAAAATAGTTCTATATATAGTTGCATGTTGTCTGATCTTAATTTTTAAAATTAATTTCACATGTGCAAATTTCACATGTGAAGTGTTTCAATATTCCACATATATGGATTTCATATGTGAAATCATATGTGAAACTCCGCAGTCGAACCTCTATTAAGCGGTCCTCCATTAAGCGGCCACCCTCTATTAAACGGCCACATATTGAAGTCCCAAAATATTTGTAATACAAATACTATAAACTATCCCTCTATTAAACGGCCCCCTCTATTAAGCGGCCGCGGCCACCCAAAGAGCGGTCCCAAATGATGTTTTATGTCAATTTTTACCTCTATTAAGCGGCCAGCCTGCAGGATTTACTTGGCGCAACACTTGTCAAGAGAGCCGAGCCGAAAATAAAAGTCGAACTAATTTGCTTTATTTGTAAAATAAGGCTTAGCATGCACATGTCACTTTACACCTCAAAAACTTTACACTTCAAAAGATTTGACTGCGCCCAGAGTCTTCGTACACTTCGTCAAATCTTCGTACACTTCGCCAAGAATAAAAAAAAACTTTTAAAAAACCTCAAAATCTTACTATAATTTCAATAAAATCCCAGAATCCAAAAAAATCCTATGAAATCTCTAAATACTTCAGAAAATGCTCGGAAAAGATCAATCAATAAAAACTTCAAATCAATATCATTGCAAAATCGATGAATCCCGGATCAAGTTTTGAAAAATCTCACATGGAAAGATCCTACTTAAACCCTTTTAGTATTTTTGCACAAGTGAACATATCAACAAGTCCTACACGTTGACTGGTCAAATTTGACGTATTAAGCTGTTATATTCTGTTATACTGATAAAGAAATAAGCGAAATTAAAATCATGAATTCAATAAAAAAAACCCACAAAAATACTAAAACAATTATTCGGTGATTATCGGGGAATATTCACCTCGACTTCGTCTCGGCGAATATTCCCCGATAATCACCTAGCTCGCCTTCGGCGAATAATTGTTAAATATCAATAATCAATTCCACATTCCCTCGAACTAATCTTCATGTTCATCCAACACTTCATGTAACATTTTTTATCAAATGAGGATCCGGGGAGAAAAATGACGACAAACGCGTGTTTGGCTTGCATATTTAATAATTATTCATTCGCTTATTTTTACTTATGATTGTTTATATATAAAGTTCTGCTTTTATGAAAGCGTAAGGAAAAAGTTCGACAACAAAAGACTGGCAGAGAAGAACAATATTTTTAAAAAATCATGAAAAAATCACCAAAAAATCCCTGAGAATTTGGCAAAAAAATCCCAAGAAAAATTGCAGGGATTATTTGATCCCACGAATCTTTGTATAAGGGGTAAATTTAAAAAGAGCGTATGTAATTTTGTTAAACAACAGCAGACAAGGCTGTCAAAATAGTTTACAGAATCTTTCCAAAATGTTAACGGCTTCAGGGTAGCTAAGAATGGTTCAATGAACCGGCTGACATTTTTTTGAAAAGAACGCCAAAATCTAATATTTTTAAGTAACAGTTCAGTAAAGGCGTGCAGTTATCGCAGATTATTTAGATCTTTGAAAAGCTCGTTGTTAAAAGTCTTTATTTTTGCAGTTTTTTAAGGTAAGAAAGTTTAAATGGTTTTAATTTAATGAGACAAAGGATACAGAGGGTGTATGAAAAAACGTATCATTTACTTAAAGTATATATAAAACTTACAATCTTATATATGTAACTTAAAATCGATGTCGAAAATCGTAGCGATCAATCGTTTAAATGTTCTATATTTAGCTTTTTGCAAGTTTTCTAACGATGTAGGTGATATTTTCTAAAACGGTGAACTTTGAAATTTCACTTTTTTAGGATAGTACTATAATATAGATGAATTGAATTGATTTAATGATTATTGACTTTGTAACCCAAAAAGGTTAAACCACAACGGTTAAATTACAAAGAAAAACAAAATTTTGTAAAGGTGCTAATCTGTAATGCCCCTATTGCCAAAAAGCGTCCTTAGGGTATACTTTAGCATTATGCCAAGTTGTATGCATTAATTTATCATCTATAATTTTGACCAATCTGCACCCTATTCATTGGGAAATTTAAGACGAAAGAGAGGCCACTGTACCGACCCATTTCTAAGGCTTGTTCGCCGGGCTGACTCGCAAGTAGTAAACCGGACTTGGTAAACCGGGCTGACTCGCAAGTGGCGATCGAAATCTCGCCTCAAGATTTGATTCGCTTGAGAACCGGATTATATGAACACACATAGCAGGCCAGAATTGTGTCACAACGCATGCTTTATTCTGTCTAGAAAGCATCTAATAATTAAAAATAAGTAAGAAATCAACAATATTAAAACTTCTGAAACAGTTTCCGTCATATTAATAAAATATAAATAATAAAAATAGCATTTTTCAAAATTAAAACAAATATAGCGTTCCCGCCAAAAATCGCACGGGAATATCTATAGCGCTTGCTGGGCTAGCCCGCCTCCAATCCCGCAAGCCAGGGTCTTTACTTAGCGTCGTGCGGAAGTAAAGACCCTGGCAACCTCGAGACCCTGGCTTGCGAGGTTGGCCCGCCTCATGTGAAACAGATAACAACTTGCTGGCAAATCGAGCTAGCCCGGTTTAACGGGCCAGCCCGGTTCATTTGAGGCTCTAACTATAGCAGGGACGAAACTTGAGGGGGGGTGGGTTGTATGGGGGTGTGACACCCCCCAAAAAAATACGAATCATCTGGATTGGCAAGGCAATCATCTAGATTGGCAGGGCAATCAAATATTGTAAATGGTATAGAATGTAGAGTTATTAAGTAACTTACAGGGTTTTCAGAATTTTTTAGAATCATAGACCTAAATTTTACAGATATTGATCCAAAAAAAAGGGTTTCATCCATGTTTTAACAGGAATTTGTACGGAAAATTTTTTTCGGAATCTTAAGTTAACTGGTTTATGTCCGGAAAAATATTTTGATGAATTGTTTAATGTCTGTAAAAATATTTTTAACCAACACCACCCCCCCCCCCCATTCGCCAACATTTTTGGGAAACAAATGGTGTCAGAAATAAAATTTTCTGCAGGGCATTATCGGTTTTGGCAGGGCAATTCTGGCAGACACCCCCCAGAATTAAGAGGGGCTAGTTTCGCCCCCGTTAACTAGACATGTAATATATGTCCATTGTCAAAAATGACCAGAAATTAGGAGCCTCTACCAATATCAAGGCCGGATTTTGGTGGAAATAGTTGGGGAGCTAGGTGGGAAAAAATGAGGTGGAGGTGAAGTAGTTTAGCTCACAAATCCCATGCAACATATACTGTACATATCAGTGTATTAATGAATTATGACTGTACAACTCATATAATGTTGTCCTTCGTTACAATTTCTACAATGTTTCTTTCAAAACATGTGTGACAAACAAAGTGTAAACCCCAAGCAACAAAAAATGTCAAATTTTCACTTTGATCTACGGGGATGCCGGAACCACGGGTGCAGCGGGTGCAAGTGCACCCCTTGCCTTTTGCATTTTCAACTTTGTGGGTGCAGTGCGGGTGCAGACTATGTGTGTAACGGGTGCACAAAACTTTTACAACAGACAGAATTAAACGTCGTTCAAGGACGTGTGTGGGGGTGTTCCACCCCCAGTCGTCAGGAATTCGGCAAAATTGTTATCCATTTGGCGAAAGGTAAAACGGAAAGCATTACTTATGGAATTTTTGGCGAAAAATTACGGAGGAACTGTGCCTAAATAATTATATATTCGGTCCGAAAACATTTGGTGACGGGGAGGGAGGTTGACACGTACGAATGTAGGATCATGACGCCCTTTCATTAAATTCATTTTCATTGGTGCCTTTTACTAAGGAGTATGCCCTCTTGTTAACCAATTGCACCCCTTTCCCTCAGCAACTTCCGGCATCCCTGTTGATCTATCATTGAGACTTTACCAAGGAGAGGTGCATGACTTCTCAGGGGAGGTGCAATAATTCTCAAGGGAGGTGCAAAACGATCTCAGGGGAGGTGCGCACCTCCCCTCAAAAATAGAGAGTTCGGCAAATACAACGGCAACGACAACGTGGTCATCAACAATAGCATTGATCCTCAAAGACAAAAGCGAATGTAAATTACATGATCTTAAGCGTTGTGCAATGCTATAGCTGTTGAAACTAGTACGTGCATGATTTGCACATTTTCACGCTGCATGACTACGGCAACAGTTAATTCGTTCGATGTTATTTGCGGTGTTTTATTCGAATTCGTGGACTATTTTTATTTAAGGGCTGTTTGAATGAAACAGGAATACTTAAAGAGGGAAATTAGGCGTAGTAACGTATACTGTGCCTCAAATACAACAATATAAGCAATTATATTTTGCCGTTGCCGTTCTAGGTTGCCAAACTCCCTACTACGTATTGTTTGGGCGTCGGGAGAAACTGCTCCCGTGGTTCTGGTACCCCCAGTCGAAATTTTGACATCAGTGATTTGTGACTATATACTTTTACTTCACAGAGGACATGGAGATTTCATTTGTCCTAATAATCATAATCACAGCAAGCAACATCATGTGGGGTACAACTTCCAGGATACGTGCAGGTGCTCATGCAGGTGCTGATGCAGGTCTACGTGGAAACACTGGTGCAGGTCTGAGTGGAAACCCTGGTACAGGTCAAGGTGGAAACACTGGTGCAGGTCTAGGTGGAAACACTGGTGCAGGTCTAGGTGGAAACACTGGTGCAGGTCTAGGTGTAATCACTGGTGCAGGTCTAGGTGGAAACACTGGTGCAGGTCTGAGTGGAAACCCTGGTGCAAGTCTAGATGGAAAACCTGATGCAGGTCTAGGTGGAAACACTGGTCCAGCTAAACGTCCTCGTGTAAGTCAAGCTGTGGGTGCTGGTGCAGGTCTAGGTGGAAACCCTGGTGCAAGTGGAAACCCTGGTGCACATCTAGATGGAAACCCTGATGCAGGTGTAGGTGGAAATCCTGGTGCAGGTGGAAACCATGGTGCACGTCTAGATGGAAACCCTGATGCAGGTCTAGGTGGAAACACTGGTGCAGGTCTAGATGGAAACCCTGATGCAGGTCTAGGTGGAAACACTGGTGCAGGTCTAAGTGGAAACCCTAGTGCAGGTGAAAACACTGGTGCAGGTTTAGGTGGAGACCCTGATGCAGATCTAAGTGGAAGCACTGGTGCAGCTAAACGTCCTCGTGCAAGTCAAGGCGAAGATGCTGGTGTAGGTCTGGGTGGAAACGCTGGTGCAGGTGGAAACCCTGGTGCAGTTCTAGATGGAAACACTGGTGCAAACACTGGTGCGGCTAAACGTCCTCGTGTAAGTCAAGGTGCTGGTGCAGGTCTAGGTGGAAACAATGGTTCAGGTCCAGGTGGAAACACTGGTACAGGTCTAGGTGGAAACACCGGTGCAGGTTTAAGTGGAAACACCGGTGCAGGTTTAGGTGAAAACACTGGTGCAGGTCTAGGTGGAAACACCGGTGCAGGTTTAAGTGGAAACACCGGTGCAGGTTTAGGTAAAAACACTGGTGCAGGTCTAGGTGGAAACACCGGTGCAGGTTTAGGTGGAAACACTGGTGCAGGTCTAGGTGGAAACACTGGTGCAGGTCCAGGTGGAAACACTGGGGCTGCAGGTCAAGGTGGAAACACTGGTGCAGGTCTAGGCGGAAACACTGGGGCTGCAGGTCTAGGTGGAAACACTGGTTCAGGTCTAGGTGGAAACACTGGTGCAGGTCTAGGTGGAAACCGTGGTGGAGTTAAACGTCCTCATATAGGCGGTGGTACTGGTACAGTTAAACTTCTTCGTCTAAATAAAGCTGCAGCCAGTCGTAAACGTCCTAGTAATAGTAAAAGCCCTGGTAGTTCAGCTAAAATTTCCCGTGCCTGTTCCACAAGTGGATTATTAACTTGCATTTGTAAATTCGCTAGTGCGTGTAACATGACCACTAACGCAATCACAAACGGGCAAGGACACCCTGACGGGATGGAAAATTTTGCATTGGTAGACGCCAACGGCGCAACAAATGTGAACACGATATGCGAGGGGGGCACCGTTGCTATTTTGTACGACTTTAATGCTCGGATGCCATTATATGCTGCTACAATGATGACCGGACCGGACGCAAATGGTTTGTAGACAAGTATCGAGTTTGGAATCAATACCGTAGTAGAGCTGACAAGATTAGAAGACAAAGTTGAATTACTTCATATGAACCTTATTTCACTACAAATTTGTTTCGTATGACAAGACGAGTCTTGCCACACTCATCAGGTGAATCATACGAAACAAATTTGTAGTGAAATAAAGTTCATATGAAGTTATTCAAGTTTGTCTTCTTATTCATCCGCGTATAGGAGTCATCAGGTGATTAGTTATTATATATATATATATATATATATATATATATATATATATATATATATATATATATATATATATATATATATATATATATATATATATACACTGAAGACTATTTTTAAAAAAATAGTCGATGAGTTGACGTAAGGTAGAAGAGCGCTCAATACCATAATAAGTAGAGCGGAATTAATTCAGTCAAGGTTTGAATGTTTGCGTGGCTACTCATGAGTTTCACGCTTTACGCGATCATCAGGCAACGTTGCCTGATGATCGCGTTAAGCGTTAAACTCACTTAACTCAGAGTAGCGACGCAAACATTCAAACCTTGACTGAATTATATATATATATATATATATATATATATATATATATATATATATATATATATATATATATATATATATATATATATATATATACAGGGTGTCCCAAAAAAAACTTGCGCTGTTTGATTTAATGTAACATAAAAAGTATAAAAGCTATTGCACTCAAATAAGTTTTATTGCATTCAGAAAGGGCCAACTTAGATTTTGATAATTATATAACATTTGAATATGTGTCCAATATTTACTGAGCTATCCGGATCAGTTTAAATCGAATAAGTATATTTGACAATGCTAAAACTTTGCATAAAATTGCCAATCAAATATTATTTGGTTAAACTTGATTATATAGTTTTATTGTGGCCAAAAGAACGAATAAAAAACATAATTGTTGGATAAACATTTATTCATTTATCATAGAAAGTATGTCCCCTTGCACGTATACAATGTCTTGCACGGGAAAACATAAAAGCCAAACTCTTTGATCTTTTGTTAATCGAAGCATATTCGAAAGGCGAACGAGGACCAACTTTATAACACGAACTCTCAAAGGACGTCAAATATGCTTTCGAACGTTGTTAAATTTTTCATGCTTATTTCGCTTTCCAAGAAACACGAAAGGGTAACTTATAACTAGGACATTACCCTATAAAGTTGAGTTGAAATGCTGAAATTGAAATTGTTAATTTTTGTGGAAAATGGCAATTTGTTTTCATATAAATTTGATCAGTCATGTTTCTCGATTTTTTTACTCATTTTTAAAGCGTACGCCACATTCAAACGTTTGTATCTCACGTAATATTACATGAATATATATATATATATATATATATATATATATATATATATATATATATATATATATATATATATATATATATATATATATATATATATATATATATATATATATATGTTAATTGTGTTATTGTACACTCTGTAATATGTTAAAATGAAAATGTTCTAGAGTGTGTATTATATAATTTCCATACCCAGCGCAAGCAGAAAGATGTTGTCCGCCGTGGCTGGATCTTGAACCCGCGACCTTCGAATTACGAGATGGACGCTCTACCAACTGAGCTACACGGTCAGACGGATTTAAGACTGGAAATTATGAAATATATTATGACATAGCTTATAGTCCATTCAGGTACAGCAGATGGTACCTATCCCCATTCCAAGAAGGACTCATTACCAAGTACAATCCTTTGTGATCTGCCAGTTAAAAAAAGTAATGGTCCAGTTCATGACGCAATCCGGAATATCCAAATGTTTAAGCTTATCAGCGAGTAAAGAGTGATTTATAAGTTCGAATGCTTACCGATAGTCACGAAACAAGACTCGGATAGTTGGACCAGTGCCATCTGTTTCACCGTACCATTTATAAAGCATGCTTATAATGGCCGTTGTAGTGATAGGAAGAATTTGAAATGGTGCCAAATTGATTGACATCAATAATCTTCATAACTGCAGGCTTGATGTAATCCAACACTACAAAATCGTCTGCAATTTTGGAAATAGTACTGTAGGTGTAAGTGAAATCGGGCGAAGTTCTTGTTTGGGGTTCATGACTTGTTTGGTCTTCGGAATTGGCGATATATTAGCGTGTTTCGAGGAAGCTGATAACACTTGTTCTCTAAAGGAAGCATTCATTATATTAGTGATTTGATCTACCAGAACATCAGCAAATTATTTGGGAAGCCAGTTCGGAAAACTACCTGAGCCAGATGATTTGCGTTTGTTCAACTCGCATTGGAATAACTACAGGCGTTTAGTTTCATCGTCCTCTTCCACACGCACTTGCGCTATGGAAGGATCAAGGGCAGTTCCAACAAGGCTAAATTAAATGCGTTGTCAATTTCTTAGTGTGGCAAATCGCGAAATTCAGGGACCGGTTGATCAATCAAGTTAGGAGAGCTATTCCTGTAATAACCACTCAACCTCTTGTCCTCTTTCTACCATTTTCTGGAATCCTCACCTTTCAAATCACGTACCTTAGACCGGTAAATTTTGCTTTACAAATTTTCCTTTCTCTGTTTACTGCATCCCTTAAAGCCTTAAATTGCCACGTCAAAGGCTAGCTGCCTGGCGGGATAGGATCAACCTTTTAAGCTTAGGATCAAGTTTTTAAGCTATAGGATATATATACGTATCGATTTTTAGGCATGATGATATTCATACCAACATTTACGATCTCCTCGAAATTGGAAAGCATGCTTTCACAGTCGTGATGGGCACTGATAGAACTTTAATATTCATGTGACCAAGGGGCTTTTTATACTCTCTCGATTTCGTAAGATAAATTCTTCCGCTTCCACCAGCTTAGGAGCAAGGGACAGTGCATTTGAAAGCATTATACAAGGTACAAAACAGGACAAACTATATTCGTTGAAAGATTAGATTGTGCAGAGACAGAAATTATGTTATTAAAATTTCGCGTATTCACGAAAAGGAAGATTGCGTGACGTAACATGAACTGGGACTGTTCTATTCAGGCTTACGTTTTAATCCACGCTATCGACAGGATCTACACGTACGAGAGTTTCGGCATACGATACTCTGTGAGTAGTAATATAGGTGTTTTTGGGGCCGGATTTTTGAGAGCGAGAGAGAGTGAGTGAGGGTGAGGTAATTAAATATAAAAAAAATGAGAGTGAGTGAATGTGAGGTATTTAAATATTCTGAAAAATGAGAGTGAATGAGGGTGCGTTCATTAAATATTCGGTAAATGAAAGTGAGCACTACTTTGTATACAAGTGAGGATGCGAAAGCATGGCGTCATAAGTGGCCGCGGACCTGGGGGGGGGGGGCCTGTAACCCCCCCCCCTTTTTAAAAGTGAAAAAGTGCCCTTTTTCTGGGCTTAAATGCCACATTTACAGAACAAAAAAAGTATTTCTTGAATAAACGCCCTCCGTTTCGGGAAAGAAAATGCTCTTTTCGCAGTAGTAAAGACTCGTAATGGCCATTGCAGACGTTATAGAGACTCCATATTTTAAAAAAAATTCGTTCGGCTCGTGAACGTCATAAAATTCGTTTGATTTTGGTCATAAAATCGTTTATTTTGGTCATATACAAAAGTGCCCCTTCAGGTCAATGCACCTCCACTTTCGAAATGCTTCCGCGACCTCTGGCCGCGTCATAATGATATGCAAGGCGAGCCTGGCCAAGAAAGTCATATTAAGCTAAGGTCAGCATTTTTATCACAGAAGTAATCGCTTTTGAATAAGCGTCCCACGTTAGCGTCTCTGCAAATTTTCCAAACATTTGATGTAAGCACAGTCTCAGTTTATTAACGGTCAATTGATAACATAGATATAATTTTTGACGAGTTGAAACGAAATGAAATTGATGACGATAAGCAAACTCTATCGTTTCATATAAATAATACAAGGATCAACCAATATCAAGATCTATACCGTGAAATGATAACTCGTGATACAAACCTTGAACAAGTCTACAGAGAGATCAATGTTACAAATTTTGGTCGTATCATTGCCTATTTAGCTTTCATGTGTTTACAAAATGATAGCGAGGAATCTATTCGTCATAAAATTCGAGACATATTTTAAACAGAACTAAGCAGTTGCTAATCCCAAGTTAACATGGTTGTCAACGCCGTTGTTATTGGTCAATATTTGCATATTACAGAGTCATTAATAAGTGATTGACCCGTCCTTCCAATGTGGATACAATTTTTCATTTCACCCAGCGAGCTCGATACAGAAAAAAATGCTAAGGAACGGAAAGTTATTACAGGTTATGTGCAAGATATATCGAAATTTTATTTGTTGAAATTGAAAATATATACCCCAAACTTCATTAACAGTCGTTATGGATTGCAAAATAGATAGGGATTATTTATTACACGGGCTTGGGCCTTAAAATCGGGCGCGCCGCTTTGCGGACATAAATTTGCACAATAATTTAGATTTAAAACACATGCATTTCTTCAAAACGTTCACAAAGTTATGCTTCTAATATATATTGTCACTTGTTTGAGATGTTTCACCATCTAAGATACTGGATGATGTATTAAGGTATTGCATGACATCCTAAGATATTGTATGGTATCCAAAGATATTCTATGATAACCCAACCAAGATATTGTATGATATCCTTGTCATGGTTTATTCAAACTTTATTCAAACCTTATTCAAACGTTAGCTTAATTATATTTCCGGCGTTACTAATTGACGTCATTATGTATTGGTAATTAATTCATATGCATGTTTAATTAGCATTCTTGTTATTGCACCAGACTTTACCAAGTTGTTTTTGTCATTATCGTTAAACAGTCGTCAGAGTTAGACCATTATCACTCTACTATTGAACTATCTTGGATATAGACTCGGGACAGACAACTTAGACTTTTTACCGAGAACACAACTACATTGTCTTAGTGTTATTTCGTTTCGTTAATCTCTGTCTGTAGTTGGACTGTATATTATATTAATAAATACTACGTGCAGAATGTGTTTCGGTTATTACTTCGCTCTTAATTTTAATCGAAAGACGCGATAGTAAAAAGTCTAAAGGATCAAGCAAGTCTTTCGTCGTTTGTAAAGTGCAAAAGATGAGTCGAAAGTCGTCAAATTCTCACTCGAAAGCTGCCGATAATGACATTCAAGCGGCAGACCCAGACAGCCGTGACCGCCCACGGGAACATGTGCAGACGTGGAGAGGATTTAAATACGCCCTAGACAACAAAGTAGCCGCCTTCGACAAGGAGACAAAGGTGCTTTTACGTGCAGTTGAAGAAGCTTGAGAAAAAGTACAAGAAGAGAATTCAAATGTAGAACAAGCTCATATAACGCTACAAGTAACAATCAGAGGATATCGAAGTTCGTTCCAAGATTTAGAAACATTGTTTACGAACGATAGATGGGGAGAATGCGACAGCATAGCTCCCAAGATACGAGACCTTGCTAGTAATGCAATAAAGTGCGCCGAGAACCAGCTAGCTGAACTGTTGCCTAAAAACCCAACCAAAACGACAGAACCTATATCGACTTCCCACGACAACGAACCTACTCCTTCCACGAAAACCACGTCAAGAGATCAAGTCGTAGTTCCAGGAGTTCTCTATTAGCGACCAAGCTGAAGGCAATGGCTGACGCAGCCGCAGAAAAAGAACAAGCAGAATTCGACCTTGTGATCACGGAGAAAGAAAACGAAATCAAGCTACACGAAGCGGCAGAGAAACAACGAAGCTTAGCCTTGAAAGCCCAACACGATCACAAAATGGCAGTCTTGAAAGCCGAGCAATGTGCCGCTATGGCAACAGCGAAGATCAGCACAATCGAACAATCGTTGTCTGAGGAGAAAATGTCTATGTGAGATCCCAGAAGCAACGATGGAGATGAAGAACACGTACGGCAGTGGGTTAAAGACCAAGAACATAATCTCGAACCAAAACCGTCCCATAACAGAGAGATCAACCCTGGCGCCTATAAAACCTTGGAGATTGGTAGGCCCACCTATCTCGCCGCAGATACCTAACATCCATCTTACTTAGACCCTCGTTTGGGGCTAAAACCCCGTGCAAGGGGAGGACGACCAGATGATGATCCCATTACCGTCCAAGGATGCATGTTGGCAATCGCAGAGACAAACCGGCAGCTATCAGCAAGTTTGGCTCGTCAAAATCTTCCAAAGTGCCATCCCGACGTGTTTAGTGGTGATTTTGCAATGTTTCACGTTTGGAAGAAGGCATTCCAGGCTATGATTTACGATGCCGAAATCTCACCAGAACAGGAGATAAACTACTTACACAAATATACATCTGAAGAACCCCAGAAACTTATCGACAATTATCGTAAGAGAATAGACGATAACCAATTTAAAGTTATTAAAGAGCTGTGGAGCGAGATGGAGAGACGCTTTGGAAACGTAGCTGCAATCACGAACGCCCTCCTTCAACGCCTCAAGGATGCCTCACGGTTCGGTGAGAAAGATGTGAAGAAACTTCAGGAATTCTCAGATCTCTGCGATAACGTGAGCGACCAGATGAAGCAACTCCCTGGCCTCAAATGTCTTAACTACCCGAATGTCATTCGCCTGTTGGTCATGAAACTGCCAGGTCATTTACAGCGAAAATGGGATGAGCAAGTCATGGAATTTGCCTCTACGAACTACGACCTATATCCTGACTTCGAAGTGTTCGCTAGAGAAGTTCGAAAGTATGCGCGACTAAAAAACCACCCGAACGTTACAGTATATGAGAATGTGAGAACAGACATCCCTCGATCGGGAAGAAAAGATCGATACAAAGACGAAGATCACAGAATTTTAAAAGGGAATACCGAAAGCCCAAGTCCTAGCAGCGAAGAAAAACATTGTCAGTTCCACGATCGTCAAGGACACGACATCTTAGAGTGCAAAGCTTTGGTAAGGAAGACTTTACAACAAAGATCGGATTGGACGAAAAAGTCGGGTCTTTGTTTTCGATGCTTCGCTAAAGGTCATATTGCAAAGAACTGTAAAGTACCGGTAAAATGCCAGAAATGTGACAGTGCACGACACTTGACACTGTTTCACTTTGAACAACAGAAGAAACCTGGAAGGGAAGACCAGAAAGAAGAAGTAACATCGTCTTGTACCGAACTATGTTCAGGAACACAAGGACTTTCGTGTTGCAAGATTGTCCTATTAGACGTTTTCCTCGAACGAGAACCAGATAAAGTGCATCAAGTTTATGCTATCATAGACGAACAAAGCAACGCTTCTATGATAACCCCAAAGTTAGCAGATAAGCTTGGCTGTACCGGCCCAAGAGAGAAATACCTCCTGTCTACGTGTGGTGCATCTAAAGTGACCAAGTTCGGGCGAAGAATTCAAGGTCTGTCTATGCAATCCATGAAAGGCGATACGATTCAACTCCCGAAGCTGATCGACAAGCGAGAAATCCGAGAAATCCCCACTCCAGAACTAGTTAGAAAATTCCCTCACCTACAAGAGGTAGCAAGGGAAATTCCTCTTCTGGATCCCAAAGCCCAAATATACCTGCTAATCAGCCGTGATGCACCTGAAATCCTCAGAGTACGAGCGTTCAAGAATGGTCCCAAAGGCGCACCATGGGCTCACAAGTTACTCGTGGGATGGACGGTTTCTGGTCAGATCTGCATCGATTGTTTGGGAGGCCCAGTTCATCTTCAAACGTGTCGAACAGTTTGTTTCAACGAAGACGAAAGGATACCTACCCGTACTGTTTCCCTTAAACCTCTTCTCAACGACGTCATGCCTTGTTCAAATCATTTGTAGTTAAAGAATTGCCTGCACCCAGAGATAACCACGACGACGTGTTTCACACTCAAAGTAACGACAACGAGAAAGCCATGTCTATCGAAGACAAACGTTTCCTCAAGATCATGCAGAGATCTATTAAAAGGAATGAACAGGGAAACCTCACTCCCTCTCCGTGCAGTAAACCCCATTTTCCCCAACAACCGAGTGCAAGCTGTAGAACGACTCAACAAATTGATACAAAGTTTCAAGAGGAACCCTAAGTTGGAAAAAGATTACGTCGACTTCATAGGAGGTATGTTGCAACATGGACATGCTACCCCAGTCCCCCTGGAGTCGTTAGGCAAGGATACGAAAAGCAAAACATGGTACCTACCACACTTCGGCGTATACCACCCCAAAAAGCCCGATCGTATACGAGTCGTCTTCGACTCCTCAGCTGAGTTTGATGGAGTTTCGCTAAATAAGGAACTTTTGTCTGGCCCTGATCTAGCAAATAACCTTCATGGTGTCCTGATTCGATTCCGTCAACACAACGTCGCCATCACATGCGACATACAACACATGTTCTACTGTTTTTACGTCCACCCAGAGCACAGAAGCTGTAGTGTCCTTGTAGTATCAGGTGATCATGGAGTCACGTGATATAGCCTCATGGAGCAGAATGTAAGATGGCGGTTTATTAACAAAGTGTGTTTACAACAATGGCGACAAGGATGAGATTTCATTAGCAAATTACAGTACGATTTACGATGGCTGCAATTCCATCATTTCCGGAATTTGATGTAGAAGACCCATCAAATTTAGCAGTACGATGGGAGAAGTATTTAAAGCGATTCAACAATCTAGTTACAGCGATGAACCTTCGTGATGCAGCTCGCAAAAGAGCCTTGCTACTTCACTATGTTGGTGAACGTGTTAATGATATTTTTGACACACTACCTGACCGAGGAGAAAACAACAACTTTAACGCTGCTTGTGATGCATTGACGGCATATTTTACTCCGAAGAAAAATGTATCCTTTGAAATATTTAAATTTCGTAAATTACAACAAGTCCCAGGCGAAAGCATCGATGAATATCACACACGCTTACAAATTGCGGCAAAATACTGCAAGTTTCACGACCATGACACGGAAATTAAATTACAGATAGAACTTGGGACTTCAAGTAAGAAGCTTCGGCAACATTCGTTTCGCAACCCAAGCCTCACTTTAACAGATTTGATCAGTTATGCTAGGACTCTTGCGGAGACTGAAAAACAAGCATCTGGCATCGCGAATAGTTCATTCAACATGCCCTCGTCAGCAGAGATAAACGCTGTCAACAAAGATAATTCTTCACCAAATGATCAACGTTCACAGAGGCCTGAACCAAAACAGAGAGAGCTGCCTAGAACATCAGAACAGGTACCTACTAGAAAATGTTTCAGATGTGGACTTGCCTGGCCCCACAAAGATCAACCATGCCCTGCTGAAGGACAGCAGTGCAACAATTGCAAAAAGTACAATCACTTTGCACGTGTTTGCAGGTCGACTCGACGAAAACAACCCAGCAACGAAGTCCGTAAGATTGAACAGGCTCAACAACAAGTAGAAAGTGATGACAGCGATGAATATGTGTACACACTCGAGACACCAGCTGACAAAGAGAACTTTCAGAAGACATTAAGAGTTGGAAATTCAGAGATACCTTTTCAAATTGACACTGGTTCAACTGCCAACATTATTA
>CACRXK020002157.1:0-45838 GCA_902702795.2 Paramuricea clavata
CACCCGAGTTTCGGAACACCTGGGTATTACCCCTATCACTGGCAAACAATGTAAAAATCCTCCCCAGTCCAGCATTTTCCAGCCACAGGCCACGCTGCTTCTATTGACGACTTCGAAATCCTCTCCTCTTGTTCAGATAAACAAGAACTCCTTATTCATGAAAGCTTTTTTATCTCTAAAATGAAACCCTCTCTCAACGTTCAAGGCAGTTCAATTCCTCTTCACATATTCTGATCTCTTTTTTATGTTTTGTCTGTTTGTGTTGTCATCTAATTTGTATGTTCTCATTTTTGTCCATCACTTCCCTTCATTATCCTTTCTTATCCTTATGTTTTGTGTACCTCGTATTCGCTTGTAATTTAATATTGCTATGATAGCTTTACTTTATGCTTAATTACTCTTACAGCTTGTAATTTAATATAGTCTGAAGATGTCTTGAGTTAAGACGAAACACGTTCCTAAATCTATGATAAAAAATTTTTAAATTAATGGTTTATGGCTCTTTTAAAAGCACTTTGCTGGGCTTTAATATTTATTATTCGAATTCGTTTCCCGCCTGGTACTTCTCTGGTAACAACAAAACATAGGGCAGGAGGGTTCGGTTTGTGCTTCTTTGGGGAAATGTCTACACTGTAATAGTATTGTCAAACGGGGGAAAATGAGGGCAGATTTGCATCACTGCGGACAAAGTAAATGTAAAGTGTGCAAGGAATACGTCGATCCTAAGCATCACCGATGTTACATGCAACCTGTGAAAGAAAAGCCCACCCGTGAGGATTTGCTTGATGACAAAGCCAATGACGAAACACCTGAAAGTGACTATAGCAAGCTGTTGTTTTTTTACTTCGAGTGTCGTCAAGAGAACCCAGGAACTAAACAATCTAACATAGCCTTAAAATGGCTGTCTTATACTGCTGAGAAGAACGACAAATACATTCAGCACAAACGCAATGGTGGAGAGAAAACTGTTGGGCATTATTCCTTGGATGGTTACGACGAGGAGACACGTACAGCGTCTGAATTGCATGGATGTTTTTGGCACAGTAAGTTTCCTGAATGTTTTTTTTCCCTGTAAGAGAGAACTAACCGTTTTTACAGGTACCTATGGACCCTTTTCCTTGTGAAAACTCCCCAGTTAATCAGTTGTACTTTTTTACAGGATGTTTAAACTGTTATATGCCAGGGATACCGTTAATAAGGTGAACGAAAAAACCATGCACAATCTCTATCAAGCTACTGTGCAAAAGACCGAATACCTTAGAGGACATGGCTTTAATGTGGTTGAAATGTGGGAATACAAAATCAATCGAGAGCTGAGACGCGATGAGGATATGGAACGGTACTTTGACAACTACAACCTTGCGGATCCTTTGGAGCCACGTCATGCATTTTATGGTGGGCGAACCAACGCAACAAAACTTTTTCACAAGTGTAAGGACAACAAGGAGATTAGGTATGTTCGGGAAAAAAGGGATAGGATACCCTAGGGTTTAAAACGACAAACTAATGCACTAATGCACTTTACGAGCCTTTATGCGTGGTGTAACAAGATGACCCGGACGGTTATTGGTCACCCTCGTGTTATCACTGAGAATTTCGGCAATATTCCACTTATTTCGGATTGATTAAGTGCATGGTACTTCCACCTCGAGGACTTTTTCACCCCGTTCTTCCCTACCGTACCCAAGGCAAGTTAATGTTCCAGTTGTGCAAATCATGTGCAGATGTGTGCAATCAGAGCCCCTGTACCCATTCCTAGCGTGAAAGGAGCCATTCAGGGAACGTGGTGTAGCATTGAATTGGAGAAAGCCCTAGAAAAAGGTTACACCATTTTGTGAATGCACGAAGTGTGGCATTTTCCCGAAACCTCCAATAAGCTGTTCAAAGGCTATGTGAATACCTTCCTGAAAATTAAACAGGAATCCAGCGGGTACCCTAAGAACTGTGTTACCGAGGAACAAAAACAGCAGTATGCGAATGAATATTTTGCGGTTGAGGGAATACAACTGGACAGAGAAAAGATCGAGCACAACCCTGGTATGCGTGTGCTGTCCAAATTGACGCTGAACTCGTTTTGGGGTATGTATTTATTAGTTCGTTTACTAAGGGCCATGCGATAGACTGAACCCTAATTAATAGGTACTTACATTCTACTTTCCCCTTTGGTAAATTTGCGCAAAGATCCAATATGACCAAGGTGGAATTGGTCAAAGATCCCCGGACGTATTTCGATTACTTAACGTCAGACGAAATTAATGTTTTAAATGCAAGGTTCGTAAGCGACAAAATGGTTGAACTCCATTACGAGTACAATGAAAATTTCGTAGAACCCAATGCGAAGACCAACGTGTGGTGATCGCCGCCTTTACGACCGCGTATGCCTGTCTTAAGCTATGCGGAGTGCTCGATCTGCTTCAAGAGCGGGTACTGTATATGGATTCGGTGATATTCGTAAGCAAGCCCGGCGAGCTCAGCCCTTGAATTGCTCGGCACAACAAAAGGTAAACTTTGATGTTATTCGCTTGTTAGTGTACCTTCACGCCAAGTGTAATGTTACAGGAAAGGTTACAGTGGACATTCCATTAAAGATAACCCGGAACGCAAAGGACAAAAACATTGAAACAAAGCGCATGAAAAAGGATTATAAGATAGTTTATGATAAACGCTTAATTATAGATGATTACAAAACATTACCTTATGGGTATTAATTATTCTATTAGTACAACACCTTAATTGGCTTATTACAACTGAAATAAATATTTTCACAGAACTGTAAGGTTTCGTTATTAATTGCGAATGTTTAGTTTATGATAATGATCCAGATTCACGCCTGTTTCCTTTTCCAGCACCAGGACCTGTTCTTCATTTTTCCTGGTTAAACCCAGCATCATTGTTTCCCTAGCATCCATCTGATAGGTAGTATCATTTCCCTGGAAAATCTGGGGTACGGTTATACCCGTTAATATTTCCAGTAGAATTTGTGTTAATATAATGGAATGCAGTGTAGGATTATTAACAAGCGCCGGCGGAATTAACCGGCGACCCATAACGAGAAGGATCTCGAACGGGTAGTCCCAGAGTATTCCCTGTTCTATGACTTGTTTTATATAATCTGTAGGCCGTATAATGACCATCCCTCCTTTTCGGACAGTCTCAGATGCTTGCAGAGCTTTTCGATTCTGAGAGCCATGACCCTTGCAGATATTGCATCCATTAAATGGCACTGATCTTGCACAGTATCCACTGGAGGCCATTCCTTTTCTACAATATGCCTGTAAGACATGCTTATTCCAAATGGAAAAAGGCGCGGGAAGGTCCGAGTTTTATAGTACCTGTTTACGGGATGGTATGTAATGTATCAATAAACTTTCCCTTAGCGAAAAAACAGTAAAGTGCACGTCATTGTGGTATGGCCTAGTGAGAAAATGATCAAGGTTCCGTACCCTTTTTGTATCTGCGAAGCAGATATATTGTTATCGCAAACGTAATGTTGCTGTATCCCTAGCCAATCAGTGACGAGCTTATATAATTGAGCCAATTTAAACCAATCAGCGATTAGTTTACATCAATTGTTTACATCGTGCCCGCATCTAACCTGCGAATGGGCATACTTTAGCCTTGTCAGGCCTCGTGTATAAATCGTGTTATTCTTTCAAAAATATCTTGATATTTTTATCAATTTATCTTGAATTGGCTGTCTTGTTTTCTCTACTTGCGATATTATTCCGAAGTTATTTATCAACATGGAATCTTATCCTCATCTGGTAAGTAGTCAAATACCATATATTATAGATTTAAATACCAAATTTGTGCAAATATATATCCCACATATTTAGTACACGAGTTCGGCAAATTACTATACTATCTATAGTTAATATTGCCGTATCTTCGGCATAGAGACTGTGTACATGAAATGCACTCTGGAATTTTTTTATTAATATGTTACACTGTATAAAATATTGGATATTTCCAGGATATTTTAAGCCGTTTGTCAACATAGTTCACAAAAAGATTTATACAGTAAAACAATCCTTCTGTGACTTCTCTAATATTTTAAACAGTCAAAACATAGCAGGCAATATTGCCAATGAACAATACCAAAGGAAACTAATCGTCTCGGGAGATATTGAATTAAATCCTGGTCGTGTATTTCTGTATAAACTCTGTTCAAAACAACAGTCCAACTAAGGGGCCGATTACATGGAGCATTTTCAACCACGGGGTTGAACTCAGCCCTGTTAACCGGGTTGAAATTTTTTGCGATTACATGGACGATTTCAATCCCGGGGTTGAAATGCTATACTATGCGTTCTCAGCATCGATTCCCGGAAGTAAAAAAGCCTTTATTTTGTTTTCTTGTAATAAATAGTCACTACCACGTATGCTCAAATAACTCGTGATAATTTCAGCCCTGGGTTGAAACGATTACATGACAAAATTTTCAATCCAGGGCTGAGTTAAACCCCGGGGTTGAAATTTCAACCCTGCTAGCTGAAGCAGGGTTGAAATTTCAACCTCGGAACTCAGCCCTGGGTTGAAACTTTTATCATGTAATAGCACGTTTGATTTTGATAGAGTTTTGTATTACAGACAGGGCTGAAATTTCAACCCGGTAAACAGGGCTGAGTTCAACCCCGGGGTTGAAAATGCTCCATGTAATCAGCCCCTAAGCTGTCATCAAATGTAGTGTTGGAGGTTAAAGATGTTATCAGTTTACAATACTTATGCATTTTGGTTTTACACATTTAATAGAGTTTATAATTAAACAAAATTTTTACAAACATTTTCAAATGCTAATAAAAGAATCCCCACCCTCCCTCCTTTAATATTACATTGTTATGTTGCTTTCTAACATAAATGTTTTTGTCTAGAGATTAATGCAAGAATGATGAATAAATGTACTG
Source organism: Paramuricea clavata (assembly GCA_902702795.2). Lineage (NCBI taxonomy): Eukaryota > Metazoa > Cnidaria > Anthozoa > Malacalcyonacea > Plexauridae > Paramuricea > Paramuricea clavata. Next base: position 4,905 of record CACRXK020002157.1, read on the forward strand.
GATATTGGCTAGATAATTTTGTCAGAACAACCCACTTGCAAGACAATCTTACCTAAATTCATAAGTATCAATGGTATGGATACTGTAATACAATAATAATATGGCTACAATAATCATATATTATATGGATGGTCAGATCAATGGCACACAATATGTACAAGACTGAACTTGTGATACCTTCTACTCAAACCGATATTCTCCCACAACACAAATTGTTTTTGTGTGGATATGTTGTGTTACACCCGTTTTCAAAATTACGCGACCAAGGACGAAAATGCTAGAGTTGACATGTCAGTTTTATGTCATTCGGTCACGAAGTTTAAACTTTGAGTTTTGCGGTTCCTTGTCGATGTATATGCTTTGTATGCTTTATATGAACAGGTTTACAATGATTTTCAAGATATTTTAGTGAGAATTATTGCAAAATTTAAGCACAAACAAAATCATAACATCACCGTTATAGTCTAGCGTGTGTTTTATACTGACAGCTAGATTCCGGGATAAATTGTTATTTTTCAAACTTTAAAAGTTATTCACGGCACATATTTCTGTTGTGATGGTTTGCATTGTGCTTTAGTTTGTATATCTAAGTTATCTAACTCATTTTTGTTCAGTTTTGGTATTAAATATGGTTTAAAATGTCTTTTGACAGTTTGTTTACATTTGCTATTTTTAGTTGTTTTGTGACACAAAACTGACATTTGAAGTAAGAGTATTTTTCTGGGAGGTCGCATAATTTTGAAAACGGGTGTAAACCGAACAGTGTGGTATATCATTAACTGTGCACAGGATTGGAATTTAATTATATACTTCATTCATGACCTTTAAAACATTCTCTACTATTCAGTGGTCTTCGATATATGATGGACTCTTTGCTACAGTATTAATGCATGTTCCTTGAATAGTTTGCGTATGTTACTCAACAGTTAACGTTGGCAAGTGTGAACAACAAGTGACAGAACTTTTGCTTCATATGATTACAATAAAGTTTTCAAAATGGGTATGGATTGACAAGTGACAGTTTACTAAATAGACACTGCGAATATTGTTTGCATGAAATTTTTATTTTTTGACTGCATAATTATCCGAGTTACAATCATAATCACATAAAATTAGTTAAATTTTCGGGGGGGGGGGGGTTGAGTTGCCCCTGCTGCCCTCTGTGCTGTCTACAGCCTTGTTAGATTTGTACTATGTTTGACTTTAAAATCTTATTTGCTATTATATTTATTATAATAAGTGATGAAAATGTGAATCAAGTTTTTTCGCAGATACATGTACGCGTCGCGTACCTATTTTTGTATCTGCGAAGCAGATATATTGTTATCGCAAACGTACCGTACTGTACGTTACCGTATCCCTAGCCATTCAGAGACGAGCTTATATAATTGAGCCAATTTAAGCCAATCAGCGATTAGTTTACATCAATTGTTTACATCGTACCCGCATCTAACCTGCGAACGGGCATTGTTTCGCCTCGCGATCGTGTAATTCGTGTTTACTTATTCTTTGCCATTTTCACATTTTGGCTCCAAAAATATCTTGATTTTGTCTTATTTTCATCATTCTACTTGCGATATTTATATTCCGAAGTTATCTATCAACATGGAAACTTATTCTCATCTGGTAAATAGTCAAATTTGTTTGTTAATATGTGTTTATATGTGACAATTTACAATTATGCTATAGTATAGTATAGTATACTGAACAGTTACTCTATAGATATAGTCATATTTTAGTGGAATTTGTTACTTACTTAGTTAAGACAGTTAAAATAAATGCTTTTTTGTTATTATTATTAAATACCACATATTTTCATATTTTATTATATACATTTATATAGTAAAACAATCATTGTGTATTAATATTTTAAACAGTCAAAACATGCTAGGCAATAAATTTATTTGCCAATGGCAATGGCAATGAACAATTTCACAGGAAACTAATGTTCTCAGGAGATATTGAATTAAATCCTGGTTCTGTATTTCTGTATTAACTTTGTTCAAAACAACAGTCCAACTAAGCTGTCGTCAAATGTAGTACATGTTAGAGCAAAGGTTATATGTTATTAGTTAAAATATTTATACATTTTGGTTTTAATACACATTAGAGTTTATAATTAAACAAAATTTTTACAAACATTTTCAAATCCTAATAAAAGAATCCCCACCCTCCCTCCTCATTACGTTGTCATTTTGCTTTCTAACTTAAATGTTTTTGCTTAGAGATTTTAATACAAGAATGAAGAATAAATGTACTGGATATTGGATGGATAATTTTGTCAGAATAACAGCCACTTGCAAGACAATCTTATCTAAATTCATTAGTATGGAAAATAACTTAACAGCTACAATAATTATATATTATATGGATGGATCAGATCAATGGCACATGCAATGATTCGCAAAACTAAACTTGTGATACCTTCTACTCAAACCGGCATGCCATGTTAAACTGAACAGTGTCATATATCATTAACTGTGCACAGGATATATCACACTTATGACCTTCAAAACATTCTTTACTATTCAGTGGTCTTTGACTATGATTGACTAATTGCTACAGTAATGTATGTTCCTCCGCTTGAATAGTTTGTGCATGTTACCCAATAGATAACGTTGCCAAGTGTAAACAACAAGTCACAGAACTTTTAGTGCTTCATATGATTACAATAAAGTTTTGAAAATTAGATATGTATGGGGATTGACATGTGACAGCTTACTAAATAGCCTGCTGCCATATGTATAGACACTTCGAATATTGTTTGCATGAAATTTTTATTCCTGACTGCATAATTAATGGTAATGGTACAATCATAATCACATTATAAAATTAGTTAAATTTTCTCGACGGTGGGGGGGGGTAGTTGCCCCTGCTGCCCTCTGCACTGTGCACATCCCTATTAGATGTGTATTATGTTTGACTTTAAAATCTTATTTTGCTATTATATTATAATAAGTGGTGAAATATTTCAATTGTCCCATGTCATCTTCATTATTCAATTCCTTTCAAGAAAATACAAAATGTGAATCAAGTTTTTTCGCAGAGACATGTACGCGTCGCGTGCCTATTTTTATATTTTTCATTCCAGTACCACAGGGTGTATCAAAAATTGTAAACCTTTTAAATTCAAATTAGCCTTAACTTTTAAATATTCGTTGCTCTGCTGTAAGCTGGCCCATTTTATATCTTATGCAGACTTGAATAATGCTCATTTTAAACAATTTTCTTTGAGTTCATACAAATAGAAGTTATTTGTTCATACAAATAGAAGTTATCCTAAATTCGCATGTGCAGAAGACCTTGTGTTTTCACGCATTCATTAATTGGAGAAATTATGTGGCTGTCAAATTACTAACAATTCTGCGTGTATAAAAAAAAAGTATACAGTGTGTATAAAAAAAACAACCCTTTCAATTTTAAATTCAAATTAGCTATAACGTATTGTAGTAATTAGATAGCACTAATTGCTTTGAATTAATGGTTGGGTAAGAACACAAGGTCTTGTACTCACGGGACAAAAATGAAAGAAATAAAAATTAGAAATACAGTATTTCTTTTAAATTTTCTAATTTTTATTTCTTTGAGTTTTGTCCCGTGAGTACAAGACCTTGTGTTCTTACCCAACCATTAATTCAAAGCAATTAGAGCTGTCAAATTAATTACTACAATACGTTATACCTAATTTGAATTTGAAAGGGTTCAGTTTTTTTACACACACTGTAGTACATGTCCCATAAGTAGAAAGTCTTTTGCTTTACGGCTCGCTAACTAGTTCGAAACAATTATATAGCTTGTCCGATGAATTCAATAGAATACGGCGTCATGCTTGATTCAAATTTGAAAGGCTATATACTTTTTTCATACAAACTGTATATATTAGGGTTAATTTGAATTTGAAAAGGTGCACATTAATTTTTTTATTATACACACCGCAGAATGATTTAATGATTTAATGAGATTCGGCTGATATAGCGCCAGGAAATTCGCCACAGTTTCCCCAATTACGGCGATCGAAAAATTAAAAAAGTATAAATATCAACTTGGGGTTTCATCGTATATGACGTATATGTATGCTTCTAACCAGCTATCTGACAAGTTTGGGCAATTTATACAGGCATTAATTATTGCCGATGTCACAGGAGATTCGCCCCCCCCAGTAGATTCGCCCCCCCCCTCTCAAAAGGGGGGCGATATTCCTAGGATATTCGCCCCCCCCCGGGGCGAATCTCCTAGGAATATCGCCCCCCTGGGGGGCGAATCTTCTAGGAATATCGCCCCCCTTTAGGAATTTCGCCCCCCATATAAATTTTGAATTTTTGATCTAAAAACAAAACGATTGCAAGTTGAAAAGATTTATTGTGTGATTTATTTATTTATTACAAGGAGACAAAATTACATACACATTTTAGGCTTCTTAGCAGCTGGTGGTGTGCACAGTCTGCATAACCACTCATTTGAGGTACTTAGACTAGTGTCATATTGACATATTCTACACATCTAAAGTGGAACCATCACAGAGATCGCATAAAATCATGTTGTCGTATTCTTCTGGCAGTTTACATTTACATAACATATTATAAAAACAATCGCTTGCAAATTTTATCAATACGAGTGTTAACAATAGCCGCCACAGTAATCACTTGCTAACAATAAACTATAGGATTAGTAAAAAATCCATGGAATGTGTTGGGAAGCGTATTGACTATTGTCCGTTGAATCGTCAACTTTCCGTGTCAGTGATGTAATCTTTTGCGGAAGTGCCGCAAAGAAAATTGCATTATATATGTGGTGTGGTTTATTCAAATCATTTCATGATACTTTGATTTTATTAGTGCATGCCTTAAACATTTGAGAATGTAACTCTGCAAAACTAAAAGCTTTCTTGTCTTTTTTGAAACGTATATTATTGGATTATTGCCTATTGGCAAGTTCTACCCTTCGCTTCTGAGATTTACAAACTATATTGAAATAATGCAAGTAAAAAATAGTGACAACTTATAAACCATACATTTTCCGATAACGACAAAACGTGGATGCAAAACAATACCAATAATTACAATAACCACCACGGTGATTACTTTTTAACAATGAGTTTAAGGATTAACACTGAAAATGCAAATATGCATGGTGTGCTGTGAAGCGTCATAAGTCCGATTGAGTATTGATCTACTGTAACTGTGTAAAGCCCTTTCGATACATGTAATTGTAAATTTGTATTCTTACATGCAGGGCTTGAAATAACGTTCCCAAAGTTCCCGATCATGGTGATCGGCAGTCGCGACTTTCCCTGCTTTTTTTCAGGTTAGAAACCGAAACCTTGCTTTTCCGCCGATCATAAGCAATTCCTTGCCGATCATTGATCGGTGATCGGTTGTTATTTCAAGCTCTGTCTTAACAATTTTGAATTGATACTGATTTCAAATGATTAAAGCCATGTAATAAGAAATACTTGGGTAATCCAACTTTACAACGTGAGCTTCATTACAAAAGGTATAAAAACAAATTAAATCATCTAATTAGAAATGCTAAGAAAACTTATTATGATAACAAATTTGATCGAGCAAAAAGTGACTTGAAGGAAACTTGGAAATTAATAAACGAGGTTATAAATACTAAAAGCAAGAAGTCATCTTTATCATCGTCGTTTAAATCAAATGGTACAGTGATCACTGACCCTCTTGAAATTGCAAATGGATTTTGTAAATATTTTACAAACATTGGCTCATCCTTGGCAAGCAGGATTCTCCCAACAAATTGTGTATTTCGAGATTTCCTTGGACCAAATATGAGTGATACAATATTCCTTAAACCTACTACTGAACATGAGCTAAAAATTATCTCTATGTCATTTAAAGGTGGAAAAGCACCTGGTTATGATCATATACCTATGCATCTTGTAAAAAGTTCGTTTGATATTATTTCGAAACCATTAATGCGTGTAATTAATATATCCCTTGAAAAAGGGATATTTCCAAATAACCTTAAAACGGCAAAAGTAATTCCTCTTTTTAAAGCTGGTGATGTAGATATATTTACGAACTATAGACCTATCTCGATCTTGTCAAGTTTCTCTAAAATTTATGAAATTTATGTATAATCGTTTGCTTAATTTTATAGAAAGATTTGAAATTTTGTATTCTTTTCAGTTTGGTTTTCGTACCAAACATTCAACTAATCATGCCCGGCCCTCACACATTTAGTAAATAAAATAGCAACTGGAATCGATCAAAACAAAATTTCTATTGGTGTATTTCTAGACTTGTCGAAAGCGTTTGACACACTAAATCACGGTATACTTTTTTCAAAGCTCGAAAACTATGGCATACGCGGAGTCGCGCTAAATTGGATCAAAAGTTATTTTTACAACCGTAAACAATTTGTTCAGTACAACAATGTTACTTCTAGTCAGTTAATTACCCAATGTGGTGTGCCTCAAGGTTCAATTTTAGGCCCTCTCCTTTTTATTTTATATATAAATGACCTTCCGAATGCCTCCCGTATAGTTGAACCTTTGTTATTTGCGGATGATACCAGCATCTGTTACTCTCACTCTGACCCTGTGGTACTAGCTGCAGTGTTAAACGAAGCATTACAAAGCATCGGTTCTTGGATGAGAGCAAATAAACTCTCTGTTAATATTGACAAAACAGACTATGTTATTTTCCATTCCAGGCATAAGAAAGTCTCTCATGATATATCTCTCTCTTTCGATGACAAATGTATTGCTCGTAAACCAAAGGTTAAATTTCTGGGGGGTTTTCTGGATGAGAATCTCACCTGGAAACCTCACATTAGTCATGTCTGTAAAAAGATTTCTAAGTCTATCGGCATAATTTATCGAGCTCGTTTTTACTTGTTGCTAGTACTAAATTGTCATTGTACTACACGTTAATCTACCCATACCTTACCTATTGTAACACTGCTTGGTCCTCCACCTATGTTTCCAATTTAAGTCGCATATTTCTATTACAGAAACGAATTGTCAGAGTACTGACCAATTCTAATTACCGGGCGCATACTGCTCCACTGTTTAGTAAATTAAAAATACTCAATATATATCAGCTTAATTCCTTCCATATTGGCAAATTTATGTTTTCTTACCACAATCAGCTATTACCACCTTCTTTTCTCAATCTGTTTATTACCAACAATGAAATCCATGATTACAACACCAGAAATGCGAGTTCATACCGAGCTCATGCATGTAGAACAAATGTAATGCAGTTTACCATCCTATTTCAAGGACCCAAATTGTGGAATTCTCTCCCAGAGTCCGTCAAAAGTGCACAGACTATCAATTGCTTCAGGAATAGAATTTTGAAATGCTTGCTAGATGCCTAATTACGTTTTTCTTGACCTCTCCTAACTAATCATTTTTCTGATCTATATTTTCTGTTACTACTGCTCCAAGGAGACATCCTATTTACAAGCCCTATGGTTTCCAGATGCCTCCTTGCCACCGATATCTACTTTATGGTGTATACATATTGACTATTTAAAATTAACTATATTATTATCATAAAATAACTTGTATATAACTGATATCTGTGGCAAATAAAATTATCTCTTATCTCTTATCTCTCTTACAAAATGTCAACAAATCAGTAAGTTAAAAGTAGCATCAAAATGTTATTTTTGTGACGCCGTAAAATTTAACTGTTCGCCATTTTCGATCTTAATTAATTAATTAATTAATTAATTAATTAGCTTAGTTTAGTCCTAGCTATTATCGCCTTGCAGGAGTAATTGTAATTTAAAAATCAACCCACTTAGCCGGGCCAACTTGCGGTCAATTAACCGGATTAACTTTTACCATGTGATCGGCCCCTAATATCAGAATATTTGCCGGCCAATTAATATCTTTATAAAAGGTGGTATTTCGCGAGCCGTATAGTAATTGCCAATATTATAGTTCTCGTGAAATGTGAAATGACAGCCAATTTTTGTGTCGGGAAACGAGGTTTAGGCCTATACATTGCCTATAGCCGCGTGATTGCATGCCGGTAATTTTTGTCCGGGAACTGAGAATTTATTGGAGGCCGCGGTAGAAAAAAACTGGACGAGTATATATGAAGAAGAGCAATGCTTTCGATGTAACACTATTTTGCATGTGTTTTCTTGATTTTTACTAAAGATATGTCGGTTGGTTTTAAAAAGTTTTTCAATGTTGAGCTTTCATTGGTGAAATTAGTTTCGAAAACCGGAGGAAGGCATTAAATACTCAAGATAGAAATAATGTTTACACAGTTAAAAACGTGTTTTTTAAATTTTTGGTGAATGGTTATATCTTACATCAAAACGTGCCATGGTTATCTTCAGTCTTCACATGAAACCTAACCCATTTTATATATATACCACCCTCTCTATAAACATTCGTACGTCGACGTGACCGAGTTATACTGACATTGTTTTATTTAACTATAACTAGTATAAGGATTAACCACGGCTGTTGTTTTATTTAATTATAACTAGTATAGGATTAACCGACTAAAATTGTTTTATTTAACTATATAACTAATATAAGGATTAACCGACTAAAGATATGTCGGTTGGTTTTAAAAAGTCTTTCAATGTTGAGCTTTCATTGGTGAAATTAGTTTCGAAAACGAGGAAGGCATTAAATATACTCAAGATAGAAATAATGTTACACAGTTAAAAACGTGTTTTTTTAATTTTTGGTGAATGGTTATATCTTACATCAAAACGTGCCATGGTTATCTTCAGTCTTCACATGAAACCTAACCCATTTTATATATATACCCCCTCTCTATAAACATTCGTACGTCGACGTGACCGAGTTATACTGACATTGTTTTATTTAACTATAACTAGTATAAGGATTAACCACGGCTGTTGTTTTATTTAACTATAACTAGTATAGGATTAACCGACTAAAATTGTTTTATTTAACTATATAACTAGTATAAGGATTAACCGACTAAAGATATGTCGGTTGGTTTTAAAAAGTCTTTCAATGTTGAGCTTTCATTGGTGAAATTAGTTTCGAAAACGAGGAAGGCATTAAATACTCAAGATAGAAATAATGTTTACACAGTTCAAAACGTGTTTTTTAAATTTTTGGTGAATGGTTATATCTTACATCAAAACGTGCCATGGTTATCTTCAGTCTTCACATGAAACCTAACCCATTTTATATATATACCCCCTCTCTATAAACATTCGTACGTCGACGTGACCGAGTTATACTGACATTGTTTTATTTAACTATAACTAGTATAAGGATTAACCACGGCTGTTGTTTTATTTAACTATAACTAGTATAGGATTAACCGACTAAAATTGTTTTATTTAACTATATAACTAGTATAAGGATTAACCGACTAAAGATATGTCGGTTGGTTTTAAAAAGTCTTTCAATGTTGAGCTTTCATTGGTGAAATTAGTTTCGAAAACGAGGAAGGCATTAAATACTCAAGATAGAAATAATGTTTACACAGTTCAAAACGTGTTTTTTAAATTTTTGGTGAATGGTTATATCTTACATCAAAACGTGCCATGGTTATCTTCAGTCTTCACATGAAACCTAACCCATTTTATATATATACCCCCTCTCTATAAACATTCGTACGTCGACGTGACCGAGTTATACTGACATTGTTTTATTTAACTATAACTAGTATAAGGATTAACCGGCTGTATTGCACGATAACGTATACGTTTTGTGCCAATTGAATTCGTTTCTAAATTATAGTATATATGATCGGTCACGAGTGTTATATTTTATAAACCGCTTGTATATCTATAGCATTTGTTGACTTCAGAATTGGAAACGTTTATGATTCTTCATTTGTATTTGGCAATTGAAAACACCTTGTTTATTTCGCTATGCATGGTTTCAATCTGTACGTCGTCAGGTCTCCGCGGATCTTCATGCAGCCGTTTTCATGAAAATCTGGATGTTTGCCAGTCTCTGTATCATTAATTGTATTAATGGATACGCACACCTACAAGAAACTGCAATCCAGCTTATATACTAATCGTTAGCTTTGCTAAACGGGTAATGGTTGTGTCGCAAGAGAAGCTATCTTTATCGTTCACGGCCGAATTTATAAAAAATTAGTACTCTTAACTACTTTATACAACCAGCCACAGAAATCCCACAAAGAACTTATATTATATCTTTTTAGTGCATCACAGCTGAGTCACTGTTCAAGATTTTCAATATTTCAACAACAAAATTAGTCAATGAAGAGGAGTTTTCAAAATATGCCCCAATTATTGTTTATGCACTTCTACCAAATGAGCAGCATTCGCAGGAGCACACTGAGGATGATGATCACGACGATGATCATGATGGTGATCATGATGATGATCATGATGGTGATCATGACGAGCATGATGATGATCATGATAACGAAAAGCAAATTACACGAAATGTGGATGTTTACAAACAGTTTTTGGAAAGATACGAGACAGGTAAATATCAGCTGCCATTAGCAGCTAAATCTGCATTAATTAGTTAATGTCACTTACATCGCTGTTAGTGTAAAATTTATACTTAGGATTTTCTAATATCTGTAATAACGTATCTCACTAAAGTAATAGCCTAATCGGTAAATTATAGTTGTCGAGCGAGTCGTATGATGAGCCTCGCGTTTGGGTGAATGGGCAACCACACTCTGTATATACGACGTCATGCAACAACTTATTATTATATTATATAGGAGCTTTATGTGCACAGATTTTTGACCAGTTATTGAAAGAGATCAATAGCACCACAGGGCAACTACTTCATGCAGGGAATGAGGTGAGACCGAGCTACTGTAAACAGCACTGCATTCAACTTTTGCAATTGTTCCTTTTGTAGAGCAAATAATTTAGCTACTCACAGTCAGGACACAGACTCGACAACGTTTATTAAACTCTAAAAAATCTAAACGTTTTCCTGATTATGATCGACATTTAAAATGACGTTCACGTCATTATAAAAAGTATAACTGTTACACTTAATAAGATATGTCACCAATTTAAAGTCCACACCGGGCGAGCTTGAAAAATATGCCCGACCACGGTGGGAATCGAACCTACGACCTTTGGAATACTAGCCCAATGCTCTGCCAACTGAGCTACGCGGTCAGGTCGGTTCGAGTAAGTGATATTTCGGAACTGAATCTAGTTCCTTCGATACCAATTAAAGTCGTTTATCGATGGATGAGTCAATCCCTTATTATCCTTAAAGGTTTTGTATTCATGTATCGAATGCAAAATCCAGAGATAATCAGAATAATATTTGTATTTACATGTAAGCCTCAGATATATTGATATTGTACGCAAATTTTAACACAGTATGGGCGTAAAAAATACTTTCAAGTTTAATAAAGTAAACAGCCATGTTATTAGATGCTGCTTTCCAACTGTGAGCTAATTAGAATCAATGATATTAAATGAAAAAACGAATCTTAGACTTAGAATTCTTAAATTTGCTCCTGATACTGAATAACAGGAATTGTCTTTTACGTACTTGTAACTTGCTGCTGTAGGGTCTTTGGTCGAAATTAAAGTTGTTTTTCATTTCATTTTAATATAATTTGTAGTTCAGGTCTTCAGGAACACACCACAGGAGGTCAATGAATATTGTAGAGCACTACCTACACTGGAATGCACCTTTTCAAAGCTTCTTATTTTTTTTAACTTTTCTAGTGTCTTATTTTTTTTTTAAACTTTTCTAGTGTTTCTCAAGTGATGATATCTTCCACCAACTAAATATTTCAAGTGATGCAGATATCGGGAAATCTCTCTTACCAGAGATAAGCGTGATCATTATATCTAGGTTAATTCAGGAACAGTGCATTAAGGTTAGATATCAGTCCCCTTTACCTTGCTCTTCGTATTTTGTCAACCAGTTGTTTCAAGAATATGCAGATAATGGCGTCATCAGTAAAGAAAAAATTGAAAAATTATTGAAGAAATTAAAAATTGGCAGAGACGATGAGCACGATGATGACAGCGATCATGATGACCACGATGATCACGCTGGCCACGATCATCGACGTCGTAGGTCCCTGACTATCCCTGAGGGTCCGCAGATCCAAGAAATGCAACATAGTCTTCAGAGGCGTTATAGAAGACAAACCACTGATCATGATCATGGCAATGAAACCAAAAAGTATCAAAAGGTAATAAAATTCCGAATGTAAACTGTAGTGAGATGAACAATTAAATAGTTGTAGCTAAGACCTCTTATAGCGAATGAATGAATACATCCATAATGATATAGCTACTTACAACAACGTCACTGCATGCAAATAACACGTCAATGCAAATAACACGTCAGTCATTCAAGTTTTTCTTCGCGATCGGTCCATCTTCGCGACCTGTACTTTTGGTTTCCGACCGCTCAGGAATTAATCAAAACGCTCGGTATTTTGCGGATGGAATGCACAGTCATATAATAAATAATTACAATATATATTCCTCACAATCACATATAAATTTAACTTACAGTTACAGTTACAGTTACACCCAAACAAGTTCCTCCCTAGATTTAGATCACTTACTGCAACATTGTGGAGGCAATATTGGTAGAAAAATGGTACTTTCTTTCTTCCATCCTGTTTAATGTTCCTGGAACTTCAGCTAGGACAACTTTAATTAAGTTAAAGACCCAAATGGTAGAGGCTGTCTGATGCAACGCAATCAATTATCTCAAAAAAATGATTATTCGAGGCATCATTTTCTATTTCTAGTGTTATTCCGTTGATGAACTTTTCGCCATTTACCAAGTGGACAGAATGACAGGTTTTACACTGGAGAAATTTCAAAGCCTTAGTCCAGCTTTACTTCAACAAATAGAAAGCGAGACTTGTGCAGTAGAATCACATGATGATCATAGTTCTAACAACGATGTTGCTGCAAAACATAGTAAGTTATGCATGAAATTCAGATAGCCCGCGTATCATGAAAAAATGAAATTAATTCAAACAAAATAATTAAAGACACAGTAAATATAGTGTAAAGAAACGCTCCTATATGAAATCGCTACAACATTTATTAAGAAAAACAAGATTTAGAAATGTAATTTCCCCGGAGGGTTAGGTACTTACCTGAAGGGGAGATGTAGTTTTCCGAACTCTTTCGAAGACTGATACGAACAGTACTAGTGCAGATCGCGGCGCGAACGATCTGGGTACCACGAATATAAATCAAGCCAACGCATGCGCATTTATCCTCTGAATGAGTGTCGTTGCTGAGGTCCACATGTCAGTAGCTGGGTGGGGAAGGACTTGTAAATCAAGAAGACTTCACTAGTCAATAGGTCCTTCCAAATACGGTGGGGATCGTATTGTTCATATCAGTCTTCGAAGGAGCTAGTTCGGAGAACTACATCTCCCCTTCAGGTAAGTACCTGACCCTCCGGGGAAATTACATTTCTCCTTCACTCCTTCTCCGACTGATACTCACAATACTAGTGCAGACTTTTGGTAGCTACTGGCATGTTGAAATACTGTACAGTAACAGTAACAGAAATATACCAAACAACTCTACAAAACAGAAATTATATCCACAACAAAACAGTCATATTAACATTAACTGTACATATAAACTCTAACTGCTAAGAACAGCATGCACAAAGGCGTTTGTGGTAGTGTTTTTCGAACACCTTGGCAGAACACCAAACTCCTGTTTCCACTATTAGGTCCAACGACAGCCCTGCATCTGCAGCAGCTGAAGCGTAAAATGCAATTATATACCAGCCAAATGGATTGTTTGTGTCAGCCAACGCGATACAGTCTGGCTTGAGACACTGTCGTGGGTGGCAATGTAAGACACTAAAAGCTTACGAGCCTTTCGAATGTTCCCAGCATGGAGGGTATAAGCTCTTAAAACCCTCACTACACAGATAGTGCTGTCTTGTGGAAATGAAAGAAGGTAGAACTTCCTTGGCGAGTGACCAGGCGTAGAGTTTTTCACATGCTCTGGGATCGTAAATTCCCAGGCCTCCTCCTTCACCAGCGAAAAATCAAGATCCAATGCTGCCAGTTCGTGAGCTCTTGCAAATGTTGTGAGAGCTAATAGGGCAGTAAGCTTAAAGGTAAGCATCTTTAAGGGAATCTTGTCAAGAGGTTCTTGATTTCTCAGAAAATCCAACACTTTCGCCACATTCCAGGAAGAACAATACTTTGGTTTGGGCGGCTTTACACTATTCGTGGTACCCAGACCGATCTGCACTAGTATTGTGAAGAAGAAGAAATTAAATTAATTTAATTTCTTCTAATTAAATTATTTTAATTAATTAAATTAATATTTAATTATTGTCGGAGAAGGAGAAATTAAATTAATAGTTTTAGAATATAATATTGCTACACATGGCGAGCCAAAATTACGGAATTTAGTTCTTTTAATGGACTAGTTTCTTTCATTACAGGTAATTTTTTATCAACAGGTGTATAAATGATCACAACAAATGGTTTACTAATGAATTGACCTTGTGTTTGGTGACAAATACATGTAATGGAAGCATATCTATAACTTTTTCTTGCTTTCATAAGTGCAAAATGTCCATAGACCATACATTTGAAGTTGATCACCATTTGCACCACTGTACAAAAAAATAACTGAAACCCAGCGATTGGGGAAATTTAATAGATCTACAATGTTCTATTTTGTCTAGAATGGGGTTATAGTGTTTTTGCTGTCGCCATTATCAGTTTGATGTCGCTTGTTGGAGTTGCAATTATTCCGTTTATGAACAGGTTATTTTATAAAGTAACCCTCGTGTTCTTTATTGCTTTGGCTATTGGTACATTGGCTGGTGACGCATTGTTACATCTTTTCCCTCATGTGAGTTTGGTTGCATATTTTTTATTAAGACTGAATCATGAATCTCTCCATTCGTGTCCAGTGGATGGATCCGACGAATCAAGCCATTGGTCTCCATTCGTCTTGAACGGACAAGCTTAAATCAATTTCCTAGCTTGTCCTTGATGTTTATCGCACGAAATTCACAAATCGTAAAGATGGAGTAAATTCGACAGTATTGGACAACCCTCCTTCACTGCATGGGGGCTATAGAAGGCGTAATGATTTATTATTGCAAAATGAAAAAAACTTTGAATAAAATGGACTGATCAACACCATTCCAATTCCTTTCTAGACTTGCCACAAGTTTGCCTCAAAAGGTTTTCCGAAAGGACATTTCAAAAATCTAATTCCTTCCTAAGCCATCATCCGCAATATATGATGGAAACATGATGCAATATATTCATGATACAATATTATATACTCATGGGTTTTTCTCATGAATACGTTCTATCACATTACTTCGTAATTTTCGCATATTCTCCCGTCCCAACAAAGCAGTACCATGTAAGCCGCTTATCAAGCTTCCACAATAACTGAAGATTGGTACACATGAAGGGTTAAAGGTATATATTGATTAACTATCACTTCATTTCCAAGGCACTTGGCTTTCATGCTTCTCATGACCATGCTCATGGTACTGGATCATCAGATGAAAATGAAGACAAAGACCATCTTTGGAAATTTCTCGTGGCAACTGCAGCAATATATGGCTTCTTTCTTTTTGAGACTATTACTCATCTTATCCTAGGGAAGTCTGGTCATTCACATTCCGTTGAGGTACGATAATTTGGATTGCATCTTATAAAATTGTGCATTAAAAAGGAACGGAATAAATTGACATGCACTGCCATAACTTGTTTTAAGCAACAGGAACAACAACAACAATATACATTTCTTCAAATTATATTTTCTAGAACACTGTGACAGAAGAATGTGCAATTGAATCAAGTGATCAAAAGAGAAATGAACCTTGCGTTTTAACAAACATGGTAGGTAATAGAGAAAATGTCTTTAATTGTCGAAATATAACAACATGTTTTTGTTTTTAGTCTGTCAAATTGTTTTCATTATGTTAAATATATAAGTTTTGTTATCAAGTGACATCAAAACGCGTCCAGAAGAATCTAACGTTTTACGTTTATGTGATAAAAATATACGGCCAATGAATAACATCAATTACATAAAGATAAAAAAATATGATTTTAATACTTACCCGAATATGTGCTTTCTAAGGCTTATATGAACAACGAAGAATCAGAAAATCAAAGATATGACAATGTTACAAGAACGAACAAAGAAAAGGTAATCAAAATGGCGGTATGTTTTCATCCGCGTTTGTACAGTATGTCATTGTGTGTGTCTATCTGTGAGTGTGTTTCTATGTCAACACGATAACATAATTAAAGAATATCAAACGGATTAATACGAAAATTTGAAGGACTAATTGGACATAGTGAAAGGACAAATTGATAAATTTTGGTTAAATTTGGATGAAAAATGAATGGGAAATTAGCACAAGTTTGTCTTGCTGAATTTGCTTTGCACAGTAAACTCACTGCGTAATTCCATTGTGTAACTTTTGCATGAAATATTTGAATAAAGCATTTATTGTATGAAGAAATGAATTAAAACTTCAAAATATACGATGAATCAGAGTAGTCAGAATTAATATTAAAATGTTAGGGTTTGTAATCCAAGTGAGAATATATACATTTTAAGACCTAACCAGGAACGACTGCGAAAAATGCAGCACAAGGTCCTCTGGTAGGAATTGAACCTACGGCCCTGCGATTCCGGTGCAGCGCTCTAACTAACTGAGCTACAGAGGCCAGCTGTTGAGCTGTAACCGTAAGTTCATGTATATATAGGTAATCGGATGTGCGGGTTGTGATAGGTCTTAAAATGTATATATTCTCACTTGGATTACAAACCCTAACATTCTAATAGTCAGAATTATTCTATTTTATCTCCAATTTTCTTTTATTTTAAAAAACAGTTTTGATTATCCTTTAATGTTTTCCTCTTCATTTTTATGTCCAGCCTGCCATGATCGAAAATGGTTGTGACGGAATTAGCCCAGAGAAATCATCAGCAATCAAGAAAAATGGAGAAGTGAAAAAAACAATTTCATCTGTGGCATGGAATATCATTGTTGGTGATACTATGCACAATATTGCGGATGGTATAGCTATCGGTATAGCATTCTCTGATAGTATATCTGGTGGTATAAGTACTTCCATTGCTGTGTTTTGTCATGAGCTCCCTCATGAACTAGGTAGGTTTCGTACAATCCATGCATAATGTTGCTGATGATATAGCTACTGGTGTGGCCTTCTCGTATAGAATATCAGTGTCAGTAATGAATCAATATACAACAAATCAGATAGAATTATTCAGTATTTTACACTACAAATCACTAGATAATATAGAATTTTAACAGTACTATAAACCCACTCAAACTACAGTAGTACAGAATTTGAAGTCAAACACATTTTTGTTTTTTTTTTCTTTTACGCGCATGCGTCCCAAGCACCCCCTGACCTCGTTTTCTTACAGAATATCTGCCACTGCTTAGTCATGAGCTCCCACATGAAGTCAGTGGGTATAAAGATAAAGATCGCCATTTTATTGCAAACTGTTTTATGAGCGGCTAACAAACTAAACATTGCATGTTGATATAGGCAGGCAGGCAGGCAGGCAGTTTAGGTATAGGTAGGTAGGTAGGCATTTGCGGGTGAGTGTAGGTAGGCAGACAGGTAACCATTGCAATAGTTTAAGAGGTTTGTTGCTGTAATTCTGTATTCATCCAAATGGCAAATAGTTTGATATTTGCAGTAGAAGGTACAATTGATAGATTAGAAAAGCTCTTGATTGAATTATAAATTTCTGTACTTACTATAGGCGACTTTGCTGTATTGCTTTCTGCTGGATTGAGCGTCAAGACAGCACTGTTGGCCAATTTCCTCACAGCTTGTTCGTGTTTCATTGGTTTGGTTTTTGGAATATTAATTTCTGAAATTGGGGATGTGAATTTATGGATTTTTGCTGCCACGGGTGGATTCTTCATTTATGTCGCCCTCACTAACATGGTAATTTCATTTTCACAATGTTTCCATTTTTTGATTTCTTATTTCCCATGCCATGCATGGACATGGAACTGATCTACTGAGCATGGAAGTCCCTGTACGTATATACTTACAGTATAAATCGGTAGAAATGATGTTTTGAAATAAATAAAAATAGAAAATACCCTGAATTAGCAGTTTTTGGGAAAAGAGGGATGAAAAACAACAAATTTAGGGCATTTCCTCCCCCTTCGAGGGCTCACCAGGATTTCTACTTCATTTTTACTAATTTTTACATTGAACGAAATCGTGCAATTAATGATATATAGATATGCCTATATATATTGGTATTCTCGATCTTTAAAAAGCCTTTTCAAAATCTAATTTCCACTGTTAGGACAAGCAATATCAATGGATTGAATAGAATTATATGATAATTATTAAATCCAGTATAAAAAACCTGAAATTTCTAAGCTAACATAGTATAAAAACACTGATATTTTATAACAATTCAATGAAATTGATTATTTTCCCACCATGAAGTGTACAAAAACAGTTGCCAAATAATTTTGTAACTTTTTTGTTTATTATAGTTACCAACATTGATGCACAGTCCTGAATTCCGCGAACTTCCCAAGTTCTCTAAGTTTCTTCTTCAAAATCTAGGCATCTTATCTGGCTTTGGAATCATGTTCCTACTTTCCTATTACGAGGAGGATATCAATGTTTGATGAAAACCTGCAACCTGCAAGCATTTTATATTTTTCATTTTATATATTTTCATTTTATATTTTTCATTTTATATTATCCATAGCGTATTGTGTCAATAATACAATAATCAAACATGGTTTTCTCACTGGGAAAACTGCTGGCTAATCGCCATACACCTTTTGCATTGTGGTGCTAAGTGAAACACACTTATAAGTGTCTAAAAGAATATATTCATACGAACTGAGTCAGCAACACTCATGGAAGTCGAACCCTAGTTTTAAAATATATAATACAGTATAACTCGTGATAATTAGTGGACAGTTACATATAGCCAGTATAAAATATATCAGTCTGAGGAGTGTGTAGTCTGTAAATACCGATCCTTTCGATAATTACATCACGCATACTTTTTGATCTTGGAAAGAGTTCTTTGATTCCATATAATGCCAACGACTTTACACCCCATATAGAACGTCTTGTTATGTGGAAAAAATAACCTGGCTAGTGGGAATTGATGTTGTTAGTTGATGTGTTAAAACAACGCTTTTTAAGGGATCAGTACCAGACTTTTGTTATTGTTTTGTTGTTGATCAACAAGTAAACAATAAAGAACTGTGTTGGGTATATTTGAATTAAAGCAAACACCTGCATGAATTCCTGGAGGATTAGAATCCTATTATAGCATAAACTTGTCCTTGTTCATAGATTCAAAAAAAGTGTTCATGTAAATTCACGGGAACTTGGTGACCCAATTCACCCAAATTCGGATTTTCAGAGTCGTTGCACTGAGAAAACAACGTCAACCAACTGCAAACGTGGTCTGTAGAATCTGGTATATAATGCAAGACTCAATGTATAACAAGAAAAATAACAGTATTTAATATTTCAGTGAAGAAATATTAAATACTGTTAATAATGCACAACCATGCTCAAAAGCAAGAGAGACAACAACCATGCACAGAACAACAGGCAACAACAACACTACCGACTGCACCAACAATTGTTATATCAACGACAATTACAACATCGATATCTACAACAACAGCAGCAGCAACAGCAACAGCAGCAACAGCAACAGCAGCAACAGCAGCAGCAACAGCAGCAGCAGCAGCAGCAGCAGCAGCAACAACAACAACAACAACAACAACAACAACAACAACAACAGCAACAGCAACAGCAACAGCAGCAGCAGCAGCAGCAGCAACAACAGCAGCAGCAGTAGCAACAACAACAGCAACAACACCAACAACAGTACAACACCAATAGCCCTGTAACTTTTAGACACCAGTATAACAACATGAATAACCATCAGGTACAACCATGCAGATTCTCCGGGGTATCTAAATCCGCTTTATATAATACCTTATTGAATTCTGATTGTTTAATTGGCTGTTTATGGTCACGTGATATTGAATAGAAAATTCCATTTCCCAAGAGTGCAATGGAATACGTTCCATTGCACTCTTGCGAGTGCAATTGTACTATACGTTTTATTCCATTGCACTCTTTGTGTTTTCGATAAATCGCATCCGTCAAAATGCTTCGATCTCGTACGGTGATCGCAGTTTATTTTAACCCGATATTCTAAACTCAATAAATGGGATTTAATGCAAATGCGACTCGTCAAAATGGCGGGAGCTTACAGTAAACTTTTTAATATTAGTCTATTTTGGTATTATTCAGTGAAAGATGGAATGTTCCATTCAACTCGGCTGTCGCCTCGTTGAATGGAACATTCCATCTTTCACCTCGTGAAAATATTCTTACCATTGCCCTCATAAACATTCATTATTTGTATAATATATATGGAACACACATGCTATACCTACTTCGATTCTGTCCTTTGCAAGTATGATGCACATTTTTGTCAGTAACTTTATTTGCGTAGCATGTATAAATTTTGCGTTGACTATATTTAAGGATAATGATTTACTCTACACTTAATCATGTGCAAATGCTTAACTTTTCAATAGTTTTCTTAACTTTTCTGCTTTAAGTTCGGTATTCGACAATTTTTCAAGAAATATTCACACGCCTCCCGGTCTTAAATAGTCTCCTATGCAGACCTACTTTAGCGGGTTTGGGCCCGCCACGTACGGTCTGCTTACTTTGGCTAGCAATTCGCCTTCCAATTGTATTCCATTAGCCAATAGCATTCAAATACACTAGTCACGCCCACTTTGAATGTCAACTGTAAAGTCAGAGCTGTAAAGTGTAAACAAGGAGCGTGCGATAATCGAATATTAATACGGTATATACGTATTTAAATGGCCGTAAATGTGAACAGATCGAGTTTTCTGATCAATAGCAGTCGAAGTAGAAAATATTGAATATTTTTCCAACGAAATTACGCGATAGATAGGTCGAAGGCTTAAATGTATATAAAACTATGCACTGGTATTAAATATACTTGTTTTGAACTTGACGCGACTGCGTGACTTGTATATTCAATATATACTATAAGTTTCCGAACGTTCATTATCAGAGCGACTTTCGTAATTACGATTTTATTAAACTTTATAAACTGGCTAGTCATATACAAACTAAGAAACCGAAATATGCAATGAATTAATTCAGTATTTTATATAAGCTGAATTCTGTAATCTTCAATTGGTATTTAATTGTATTAACAATTACCTCTTTGTCCAGTATATTACCCGTGTTACAGTAACACCTGCTGCAAACGCTTGTATAAAAGTAATCAAAACATCGCGAAATATTTTAGGTGATATTGTTCGATTTTACTACACTGTATTTCACTGTCTGTTCAAAACAATAGCTCGACAAATTCTAACAGATTTTACAATTGTTCCATATTGTAAATTTGTAGACTGGTATATGTATAACAAATATATCTCTCAGCTCTCGCAGATAATCGGCTTATTAAAGATATGAATACGTACAAATCAAGATATGAAATGTTCAAGATTAAATGTGATTAAATGTTTTGAAACTTTTGACGACCCAACTCACCCAAGCCTCAAGGTCAGTCAAAGGTCAAGCCCCACAATTTTCGTGGGTAAAGCTGTGATTGGCTAATTTTGAGGAAAGGAATTCTTGGCCAAAGTAAGCATACCTTACGTGAGGGCACTGCCCGCTAAGTAGGTATGCGTAGGAGACTAGGTCTTAAACGGTAATTTTTAATTTAAATTCTGTTTCTTTTTAGATTTTAAATGTTAGAAAACGTTTTATTAATGTCTAAACTACCCGACTAGTGTATTTTTTGTTTGTTTCAGTTACCTTTAAATAATTAAATAGTCCATACCTAATTTTAAGAATTTTTTATCACTGCACATTTTTGTGCAAAGTTTAGCCGAGAAGAAGCACGCCCTGAAAATCCCTGAACACACCCTTAAAATAATGTGTCTCAGGGAAATTTGGAGGCCCAGGACAAACTTGGACTTGGGGCTCTCTTGATTCCATGTTCTAACACTATGATCCCAGACTGAGGTCCCAGAAATGGCCAAATCCTGCATTCTGGAAGTCTAGATGACAGTTATATCTGTATATTTCACTACAATTCTTTATTTGGCCCCCCCTTTACTGACTGGGGTCCCAGAGCAAAGTGCACCCCTCTGGGCAGCCTTGACAGTACCTGCAGTTACGACTATCTATAACAGCTTAGTTTCATAATAACATAACTGGAGAAAATAAATATTTTCGTCTTGGCAAATGAAAGGCGGCTTACGGGCTAAGGCGTGACAAACCTCTAGAGGAGTTCCAGGGGCATGCACCCACAGACAGTTTTGTAATCTAGACACTATAAAAGGGCATCTCCTGCAATGCGCGCGGGGACATTCTATAGAATTCTGAAAATTATACAGTAATTACAAAATCTCAAGTATCATTTACTCCATCTTCCAAACTCATAAAGAGATCTTTGGTGAGAAACTTTGTTCATCTTATGAACCATAAGTATGTTTATATTTAATAGTCCGGGCGTTCGATAATTTGGCAGTCATCGTTTCAATTTCAATTAAATCATTCTCATTAAAAATGTTTCGCCCGATTAGTTCAGTTTTTCCGCTCATCTTCTCATTTTCTTGTGTTAATTAACAACCAGTTATCAAAGCAAATTTTATCACTGCACATTTTACATTTTATCACGGCACAAATACTGGAAGGCTAACTCCTATGATGAAAGTCTATGATTCGTTGAAGCCGGCGCGCGGGAAAATCAGCTTTCAAAAGTTCATGACGAAAGTTTGGACGTGCCGAAGGAAATCTCGCCGTTCAACTCAAAAATATATACTATAAAACATTTTGACAGTCCCAAAACTTATGTTGTACTAAACCCCAGGTATTGTTATTGATCCTGAGCTTTTAGTCCTTGTTTTAGTCGCTCTTAAACATAAATAAATTGGCGTTTTTCAAGTGATGTTATTTTCGTCATCGGCATCTTGTTGGCCACTATGAGCACTTTGAATATGGCAATATTTTTGTCAATTTTCAAATGCTTTTTCTTCGACCTTAAAACGTTAAATCTTCTTGAAACTTCGCATACAGATGTATTTTGCATGGGTATAAAAAATTCCTGAGGTATGACGTCTTAGTTTTATCTTAAACTTCCAAAAACTCAGAAAAAGCAGCCTAAAACGCGCGGTTTTTCTGACCGTTCATGCTTAGGGAAAGTACATTTATTACACCGAGGGAGGGGGATGAAGATGTCTTGAAAAAAGCTCATATTTTTACAGGGCCCCTGTTGAGGTTATCGGTAAATTTTGATGCCCCCCTATATAGTACAATCCGGAATTCTCTTTTATCATAGATACAATTTGCAGTTCCTCAAGATGTCTGATATACTCAAGTGCTTCTCCTCAACAAAACTACCGATCTGCTGCTTCTTTCATCTCACTAGAGCCAGATGAAATGGCACCGTCTTTAAAACATTTTAAATTGGCTCTAGGGGTGAAAATATCAACAGGTTGTCGTTGTCCATCATTCAGCATATTCGGAGTCTTGAACACGTTCATGTAGTGGCCAGGATTTCCTGGATCAGGGTAATGTGCTGGAACCTTACAGTATGTTGCCCCCACCCAACGTATCTCCCGGCATCTGTTGCAAATGTCTTTGCATGCCTGTCAAAAATGCATGCAAAAGTGCCAGTATGCTTCAATTTCTTTAATTTCCATCCCGTTTGTACGAAATATCCTATAAACATAGAACATATAATTCTTGCAAATTGTATATGCTTTTTTGCTTTCTGGCGCGTAAATTACTTCACAAACCTGGCGCAAAAAAATTAAAATAAGCTATAAGTGATTTCATGTATCCATTTAGAAGGGCAGACTAAGGATATCTTAAAACTGAAATCTGTTTCGAATACAACCATCAGGGACGTAGCAAAGCATCTGACATTTGTGGTTGGGGGGATGTTAGAGGATTATACGTGTAATAATTATAATAAACCTTTTTGTGATTGATTGGCACTCTTATACTAAGTTTTGGGAAAAAAGGGGGGTCTGGGGGTCCTCCCCCAGAAAATTTTTACATTTTCGAAGCTCTAGGACTGAATTTCTGGCGTTTTCTAAAGCAAATTTCGCAAACAAATTGCATGTAAATTGACTGTATTTTACAAAAATGGTTATCATTTCACAAAAATAATTACTTTATTACGCAAATTTTACCTGAAACTGATGTAAACATTTTAACTTTAATTTGCTGGGGTCAAACCTTTGAAAAGTTTAGAGCCCCCCCTTCAGTATATCAAAAACTTTCAGAGCCCCCCCTTTAATGCCAGAAAATATTTTGGAGCCCCCCCTTAACATCTTTATCCCCCCCCCCCTCGGCATAATAAATGTACTTTCCCTTAATGAGTAGAATTATCTGGCGTTAAACAGAATAAAGTAGTAATGTACGACTGATTAAGGTGCATTGAGGCCTTAAATGGCTTAATGGATTAATGTCTATGAACGAGTACGGCATACTAGTAAAATTGTGTCATGTTATGAAGTTTAGGAATAAGTATAATGAAATAAACTTAATAGGTCTAATCTGAATATGTTGCTTAAATATTGTTGAATGAGTGCAGGTTAAAGTTATACACACAGCAACTATCTATTAAAATGGTCATAGACATAATAATTATGTCTATACTGCATGATAATAAACAGATTTGGATGACTTTTTGTGATATCCGAAATTATCAAGGTCGAGGTAAGTGTTATCAGTCGAACCGAGGGAGAAACTGATTTAATCTATTTATTTCTCAACTCACACTGGGTGGAAAGTGTTTGTATAGATAACTTTAATAACTAAAACTCAACGTATAAATATATGTTTCTCAATAACTCTCAAATTCGCGCACACTTCTATCGCACATGTTCTGTCCCGTCATGCAATTCGCGTTATATATTCTATCCCTTTCTATCTACTCATGTTCATAAATATCCTACAACTGATAACACTTACCGAGACTTGATCATTTGGGTTATCACAAAAACCTAATTCAGTAATTGTTTTATTATATACATTCAACATTGCATTTTCATTAACTCTTTCGACGAATGATTTGTAGCATAAAACAACGTTTGGTTCTAAAAAAACCCGATTTAAATATCACAATAACAACATAAAAATGTTAGAAATCTCATTTACCTATACTAAAGTTCCGGTAAAATGGTGAAAAGGTCTGCTTTATGCACAAAAAACATACACGTTCGTGTTGTTTTTTCTTGTTTTTATTTGTGAATTTCAGGTGAATTTAAAACTGCCGCTCGCTTTAAAATTACATATCGCGGGCGCAACCAGCGCATAGATCAGTTATCTGCTAGCAGATAACTGTGTTATGTGTTTTCCATATTTATTATTAGCATGACAAAATTACTGGATGCTGATTGGTTGAGAGGAGTACAATTATTTCATTAATTGTACTGCAGTACAATTAATGATTTTCCCAAAACAAACAAAATGGCGGAAACGTATTTTAAACTCAAGCGTGAAATGAAATTGCCGTGGAGGAACTAGATGAAAATACGAACACGAGCACCAAATTTTGCTTTAACAAAAGAACTAAATGAAAATACAAACAAAAGCACCAAATTTTGGTTGAAAGTCTGGCAGGACTGGGCTTTGGCGAGAGAATATGATGCTGACATTGAGAAGTACGTATCCAATTTTGTCATGCTAATAATAAACAAGTAATCATGCGATGTTGCTCCTACAATTAGGGATTAATAGTACTCGTGATGTTTGGAAATTTGCCAAATTGGACTCACCCCGGCGGCTCGTCCAATTTTGGCAAAATTTCCAAACATCACTCGTACTATTAATCCCTAATTGTACTCGCCATCGCATGATTACCTATACTAATACAGTATTGCGCATGACTTATGACTAAGGCTCTATCCAAGAATAAAGGAGTTTCCTCTTGTTGAGTAAAATAATAAAGTTGTGAGCATGGTCGCGTACTGGATTAATTTAATAGAGACATATATAGCCAGATGATGTCAATGGCCAACATTTTTCTTTTGAACATTAAAATAATCATTGCGACACATGACCAATGACCAATGGGTCTATCAGTACGTAAAGCTCAGTCTTCTGAAAGGTATTCATTCAGTACCAAAGCGTGCAATCAGAACACAGTGCATATAGTGTATCTAGCCGCAATACGCGACTTAATTTGTTCCCATGAGGAAGATTAGAGGAAAGAACTCGCCACCTTGGATAACTGGAGATATTGTACATATGGTAAAGAAGAAGGAATCAGTACGTAGAAAGTTGAGAACGTCGTCTTCAGTTTATCTGATCGCTAAATTCAAACAATTGCGGTCCACAGCCAAGCGTATGATAAGCGACAGTCGATAATTTAGAACAGGATATTGTAACAAACCCGAAACGATTTTGGTCGTCTTCAAAATTAGCAAGAATGCAACCAGTGTTCCAGCGCAAATGTCAGTACCACCGGACACCAAAGATACGGACACGAATGTAAAAGTTGATCGGAAATTAATATCCAACCCCGTTGAGATCGCTGAACACTTCAACAGGTATTTCACGTCGATATTTTCGTGTGACCCGGTCGAATCTCCTACGCAATTACCATCCGTTAGCGGTCAAGTCCTTTCAGAGATTTCCCTCACGTCTTTCGAAGTGGCATCTGCACTTCGTTCACTTAATGTCAGCAAAGCATCAGGACCTGATAGAATTACTGCAAGACTTCTGATTGAGACATCTGAACAAATCGCTCCATCGTTAACTTTACTGTTTAACAAATCACTAGAGGAAGGTGTATTTCCAGACGAGTGGAAGCTGGCAAATATCGTTCCGGTATACAAGAAAGACAACAGACAATATGTGGAAAACTATCGGCCAATTTCACTGCTTATACCATCATCCCAAAAGTTCTAGAACGGCGTGTTCTTGTTCGATTACGTGACCCCCTCTTGGAAATTTTAGATTGTACGCAACACGGATTTAGTGCTGGCAAATCCTGTGTTACCCAGTTCTTGGCCAGTTGGTTGAAGTTATCGATTACATTGGCGCTTTACTAGACTCCGGCAAACAAACTGACGGTATATACTTAGATATGTCGAAAGCATTTGACAAAGTTCAACACTCCCTCATCCTTGCTAGACTGCGGCAATATAACATCTGTGATAGTTTGCTAAATTGGTTCACATCATACCTTCATGGGCGAAAACAATGCGTTACAGTACTCGGTGCAACATCTGAAGAACGAAAGGTAACATCTGGAGTTCCGAAGGTTCTATCCTTGGCCCAGTTCTTTTTTTGCTGTATGTAAACAATCTGCCCCGGACGGTAAAAACATCAAAAGTTGTTTTTTTTCGCTGATAACACCAAGGGTCTAAAGCAGAGGAACAAACTGTTGGGATTCCCAAGAAGATCATCCCGGGAGATAAGAAACCCAGTAACAAGAAGATGCTTATATATCACAGTTGTACGACCCATAGATATCTTATATACACTAGATAGTGCGTCTAGTTATTCTACAATTTAAAAATTGAAGTCGTGATTGCAGTCTTAGGTCGTTCCCATGAAATGAGAGAATATTCGTATATTTTCTATTTCTTAAACAGGGAACTTAAAAATTAAGTTAAACCTATTCCAAATACATTTTTAAACTATAGTATTCAAATGATGAAAGTATTGTTGTTTTTAAGCATTTATTAGCCAGTGGGAACGACCAACATGGCCACCATTTATTCAAATGGGGGGGTAACTGCTGGAATATTCTTGGCTTCAATTTTACTAAAAGAGATGCGCTATCTAGTGTATATAAGATATTTATGGTACGACCTGACCTTGGCCACGCTACCCAGATCTGGGCTTCTCAAACAATCGAGCTGATAAAGCGAGTTGAAAGAGTGCAGCGTCGTGCGACGAAGTTTATCCTTAACCTACCATTCTACAGCGAAGTACCCTACGACGAACGTTTAATAGCCTCCAACTTACTACCAATTAGTTTCTGGCACGAATATTTTGATTTGGTACATTCTAGCCTCAGAATTATTTCGTGAAAAAAAAGTGTGGGTAAATACGAGTTTTGAGTAAAAAAATCCGTTTACTTTAACCTTATCAACTATATAATAAATAAGGCTTGCGCAATGCTTTCGTACAAACAACTGATTACCTTGTTAGAAATATACTCAACATAAAACTTGTCGCTAATCTTTTATCATGAAAGTAAATTCATAAATTATTCTCTTAACATTTTCGTATATTAATTTTATAATATTAGTTTAAGCATGGATTGTAAAATAACTGGATAGGAAACTTCCTGACGTCACAGTCTAAACCTAGTTGCAATCTGTGACGTCACGCGTATTGTGAATATATACCAAAGTTCTCGGCATTTTTGTTGTTTCGCTATATTTTCCGCTTTAAAAGAGTAATATTGAAGCATAAACTGGTGTAATTGTTTTAAAAACATGCCTAAGCCACGACAAAGTATTCAAGGTAAATGTTTTTCGTCTTTGTTATTTGTATTTTTCTACATTTGTAGCTACGAAATTGGCGTCGCCAATTTTAACGAAATTTGCGATGCATTTTTCACTGTTTAGTGCTTTAAATATTTGCCGTAAATTAACCGAGAATACTTAGAGACTTCATCGTAGAATGGCCTAGTTATATTTATTTGCCCTTTGACTAAAATGTTTAGCTGTATTATCGCTAAACATGCCGTTTTTGAGAATTTGATTTGCAACTAGGTTTCAACGCCATCATCCCATTGAAAACATTAGGTCACGTCAGCTAGTTTCCTATCCATGTATTTTATTATCCATGGTTTAAGTAATGCATTTTTAAGTAGATATACAATACAAATTAATTTATATTAAAAATAAATGGTATTTTAAGTCACCGATCTTTTCGAAATCTTTTCTTGTAGTTGTTAAAGGCTCAGTGTCACCTGTTGAGCGATGTTATTTAATTGCTAAAATTTACTTGATTTTATTTGGTTTTCTACAGAAACTTTTCAAACTGGACCATGTGCGCGCTCAACAGTTAATTTTAGCAATTAAATAACATCGCACAACAGGCGACACTGAGCCTTTAATAAGCGTTTGCTTCAAGAATCCTTTCCATGCATGGTTAAATTCCCTATTATCTTTTTTTAACGTCGCCAAGTTTAAAAAAATAATATAGTTCTTTCTCATGAACTTAAATTATAAATAAAATGCACACAAATTAAAATTGTACGCACATTAATATGACTTCTTTCATCTGTTTAGACTTGAGGAATGGGCTTTTTTATTGGGAAATAAAGAGACAAATGAAATTGCTTTACTTGCCATAAAGTGTTTGTATGAATTGCAAGATATTGATATCATGAAATCAGTTTCCAGTAAATTTGTGCCAGAGGGAGATGGAATGCTGTATTTAGAAGGCCTAATTATTACAGCAGTTGATTCTACAGCATTGTTCATGTTTTTGGGTAGTAGCAAGAATTTAAAACAACTTTATTTTTTTCAATGCACAATACAGGACAACTGCAACTACCATTTTAAGTCGTTTTTTATCACTGCAGGTAACACTATTACCTCTTTTACGTGGATTCTGGGACGTTTATCAGATGTAGCTGTTGAGTATCTTAGTGAAGCGTTAAAAAGTGAAAATTGTAAACTTACTAAATTGTATCTCCGTAGAAATGAAATAACAGATCAAGGTGTTGAATATCTTAGTGAAGCTTTAAAAAGTGTAAATTGTAAACTTACTGAATTGTATCTCGATAGTAATGAAATAACACATCAACGTGTTAAATATCTTAGTAAAGCTTTAAAAAGTGAAAATTGTAAACTTACTGAATTGAATCTCCGTAGAAATGAAATAACAGATCAAGGTGTTGAATATCTTAGTGAAGCTTTAAAAAGTGAAAATTGTAATCTTACTGAATTGTATCTTGAAGATAGTGAAATAACAGATCAAGGTGTTGAATATCTTAGTGAAGCTTTAAAAAGTGAAAATTGTAAACTTACTGAATTGAATCTCCGTAGAAATGAAATAACAGATCAAGTTGTTGAATATCTCAGGGAAGGTTTAAAAAGTGAAAATTGTAAACTTACTAAATTGGATCTCGGTTACAATAAAATAACAGATCAAGGTGTTGGATATCTTAGTGAAGCTTTAAAAAGTGAAAATTGTAAACTTACTAAATTGGATCTCGGTTACAATCAAATAACAGATCAAGGTGTTGAATATCTTAGTGAAGCTTTAAAAAGTAAAAACTGTAAACTTACTGAATTGTATCTCGGTGGTAACAAAATAACAGATCAAGGTGTTAAATATCTTAGCGAAGCTTTAAAAAGTGAAAATTGTAAACTTACTAAATTGGATCTCGGCGGTGATGAAATAACAGATCAAGGTGTTGAATTACTTAATGAAGCTTTAAAAAGTGAAAATTGTAAACTTACTGAATTGGATCTCGCTGGTAATGAAATAACAGATGAAGGTGCTGAATATCTTAATGAAGCTTTAGAAAGTGAAAATTGTAAACTTACTAAATTGGATTTCGATTGTAATGAAATAACAGATCAAGGTGTTGAATATATTGTGTACAAATTGTAAATTATATAATTTAAAAAATCGTTAAAAATTATTTGTTTGAACCTCACTGAAAATTAAATAACAGAACAAAGTCTTAAATATTTAGTTGATGCTTTAAGAAGTAAAAATTGTAAACTCACTAGGTTGTATATCAGAGAATGGGATACTGAAAGGTTCGGAGCTTAAGATTACAACTTCTAAAGAATTGAGTCACGTAGCAGAGAAGTAGAATATAAAGATTCTTATATCACATTTGTGTCGGTTTTCTTTGATCGTCCGAGGTTTATAACTAGCTTATATATACCTTGAATAAAATGATTAGATTAAACTTGTAGACAAAACAATACACAATGATTAGATTAAACTTGTAGACAATTTTTTATTAAAATTTTTTGAAAATGACAAAATATGTTAGAAAACCTCCACAAATGTGATATAAGTTAGTTATAAACCTCGAATGTCGGTTTATAACTGATATATTGCCCTCGGACGCTACGCGTCCTCGGGGGCAATATATCAGTTATAAACCTCCTACTCGGTTTATAACTCTAACATATTGTTCAGACTGGCTTTCGTAAAGTGGCTATCACCCAAAATGGATTATATTCCGTATTGATTGCATATCATATGTTAGTCACATGATAAAATATTTGTTGATTTGCAATTGAGCGATTTTATTTAAAGTTATCAGGAAAATTATCCATGAGGGATATAATTATGGTGTATAATTCAGTTTTCAAGTGGCGGAAAATAAAGTTGGTCCAGTGTTTTACAGCTACAACGAGTACATAGAAATTCCTCCTGTTACATCATTGAAGTTATAAAACCCTTTAACTCAGGAATTTCTCATTCGCGTTAAGAGATATCTAAATATTAGTCTATTTACCTGATATTGATTCTGAAATGATTGACTTATGGGTGATAACCACTTTAAACTTCAATCACATAAGCCTGGAGTTGAGAACTTGACCCTATACTGAGCTCTCACCCCATGGTGATCCCACGTAGTTAACAAACCCACTGCTTTAGTTAAATTCTGAATACTAATGAAGGTATTGACCACTGATCTTAAAACTAGACTGGATAGAGCAACTTTTTGAATTCAGAGAATTCATTTTGAAGCTAGAATATTTATAATGAGAAAATATTTTTAAATCTGTCACATTCCCTACGAATCAAATCGTTACGTGTTTAAATTAGTTATAGCTAGTACCAAGCAAATATCTTCTACGTAACTTGAAAGATATTGCCACACTTCTTCTAATGAGTTTGTTTAGATGGTTTTAAACACGTGATAATGAGACATTGAGACTTGAGGCGGCCATATTGTCGTGTGACCTCACCATTATTCACAGGCAAATTTCAGAAGGAACCGTCAGAGGCCACTAATAATCAATTTCTTTCTAGGCAATATTTTTTTTATTTTTATCAATCATCAGAAACTTTAAGAACGTCTTCTAGCATGTCAGCAACACCACTGTAGATTTGCTATGGTTACACCAATATGGCCGTCGTTGGCTTCATTTATGCATGTGGTGCTTTATCCAGGTCTAGTTTTGAGATCAGCGGCATGCATTGACTGAAGTTGTAAAATAGTGTATGCATTGGTAAATTTAGTAGCATAATTTTTGCTATAAGCAGGGACGTCACGAATTAGGGGATGTAACACTTAGATGGATGTTTATTTTAAAATTTTACATGAAATTTGAATAAAAATACATGCGGTGTTTGGAATGATAACTTGTTTAAAAAATATTTGAAAGAAACGCAATTCAATCATTTACAATTTCGTTTCAGAAAAAACTAAAAATACAGTGTTAGAGTTTCGAAAATTACAAAAAAATCCTTTGGGTCCCACAATCAGCCACCGCTAGACCATTTCCACGACTGAGGTCTGTTTCATACTAGTGTCTGTATTTAAATTCGTACAAGACGTTTCATTCATCTGTCAGTCAGATGGAAAAAAATGTCTATTGTGCATTTCCGTTTCATACGACATACTGGTCGCCCAGTCGAAACAAATATGTTATTTCTTTATGTTTGATTCTGTTTAAGAGTATTATGAAACCTATGTCTAACAAGGCATGTTATACAATATTACTTTCACGTTTGGAATGAATAGAGCTTTGCTCAATGAATTTAATAGCAAATTTGTCTGAATTTTGAATCCGAAGTATGAACCAAGCCTCTGGAACGTAATTGCAATGTCAATAATATAATTGTCAATGAAAATTTATGTGTGTTACACTACATGACTGCGTTCGTGAAGTAAATCCTCTATTAAGCCCCAATTTATTTATGGCACATTTGAGGGGATGTTTATTGGAGAGGGAGGTATAATAGAAAGCGGGGACTTATGATCATGATTAAGATATCTAAACGTGGTAACCTAAAATCTAACATAAACGTCCAGGATAATATGTCTAAATCTATTCGGTGAACATGTGTTTATATATGAAGTGGAGGGCGGAGGGTGCTTGTATTGGAGAAGGAACTACTAATTGATGTATTTATATATGTCCTATTAGAGATTGATTATTGGAGGAAACCTTTTTTTAGGTGGGGGGGGGGGGTCTTAATAGAGGATTTGCGGTAACACATAACCCAGTTTCGCGACATCCCTTGCTGAATGTATGTATATAGTATACTTTGCATTAGAAATCTAGTCTTAGGAGAAAAATGCAGAAATAGATATTTTAAATTGACAGTATATACTTTGCTTGTATTTAAATTTGCGTGGTTCTAATTTTCGCTCAGTCTTAAATTCGTGCGATTTAATTTCGTACCCCCGAAAAAAGCGAAATGTGATATTTTAGCGCAGATTTAACTTAATCTGCGCGCTTGACCGAGAAAAAGAACACGTGAATGATAGTTTTCAGTCCGTGCTAAAATGACTGGGAACCTCAATTTTTTACGAAAGTACAATTGTTACTGATTTTCGAGAAACCTGGAGTCGGTTGTATAAAAAGGTAGTTAAAGTTTACTGCATTTAGTTGCATTTAGTGCGAAAGTTTATCAATCAAAACAGTAGTTGTAAACAAGTTAAGAGTTTTATACAATTGTCTCCAGACATATCGAAAAATCAGAAAAAATAAGCCAAGCAGCAAGAGAAAACTAACCAAGACATTTTAACAAAACTCGCTAATACCATGCAAATATCTGTTTTACATAACGTCGATCGTACAGAATAATTTCTAACGGTTTGCATTTTGTGTTTCTGCGGCAATCATTTACTGACACAGATTATTATTTGTGCGTGTTAGATGGCAAACCTATTTTTCAACTTCGATCCTTCTGTAAAGTACGACATTTTGGCTTTTTATGCATGTGACTTTAGTTCAATCCAAGCGTCTCAATCACGAAAACGAGGCTCTATCAGTGAGCTCCATATATATCTGGAGTGGGAACTTGGTTGCTCAAAGTGAAGCCAGTTTCGTGTTAACCGCGCATACAAAAACAACAGAAAGGGACTGGAACTGACGTCCAACAGAGCGCTCCTTCAATTTCCGCCATCTTGGCAAGGAGTGTGTTGAAATTTCGTATTTTAACTTCGATTTAAAGAATAATATTGTGATTTTATGAACTGAAAACTTGATTAATGATACGGTCCATTAGAAAAAACTGGAATTAGCTTGGGAAAATGGTATAAAAACTGTTTACGACTTTCAGAGCTATTGGATGTCAATGGCCGCCATCTTGGCTTCACTTTTCTCATTGACCGAATGATTGAAGTTCTTACTCCAGATATATATAGAGCTCACTGGGCTCTATAGCCATAGTGACGTACTTCTCGCGGAAGGGTGTATTCTGATGCTATGACGCGAATTTAAATACAGCTATAGGTATATATTGATATCTTTAAAGTAATTTACACGAGAGATGTTTGAATGCATGTAATCTTATCAATAGTATTTGCTTTGTAGAGAATAGAAGCAAAAATATATAATAGAGATAGTTGTTTTGAAATGACAGTTTGAACTTTTTGATGTAGTTTTAATCGTATATACAATACATTAACTTGTTAAGTGCTTTTTATCGAAGTACAATAAATTAAATCATAATTGTTTGTAAAAAGTAAAAACTTCAAATATATTTTGTCGTCCTTACTGCGTCCACTTTAATAGTGCTAGACAATAAAAGATCGCATAAAAGAACCACTTTAATTGTTTGCCAGTTGAAGTTGTTCTTATATATACTGGGTATACTTTCCATTTAATGGCTAGACCTGTCAGACCAGAATTTCTGTCTCTATATAATGGGAAGATCTGGCGCAGGTTTCTCAGTCCAACATCTAGCGAAAATGGACCGCCTAATTTATTCCACATTTCCCGGTCAGATTCGTGCGAAGCCCAAACCTCCAACAGCAGACACCAACAGTTGCTGCTTGAAAGGTTTCCAATCTTCATTGAGCAGTGCTTGTTATACAGTGCATGGGGCTTCCCTGTATAGAGTATATTTGGGTCACCCATGAGATTAAGGTTGGGCTCAGTCTGATTCACTTACTAGTGGGACCAAATGTTCCCCCCCCCCCCAGTATATATGTTGTAATACGCCTTGTCATTGATTATCAAAAACAGAATATTTTCGTAAGATCTTTTAACAACCGGACTGATGCATTTGTCATCCTGCTAATTTTTTAAATGCTTATATTAATTGCTTGAATTTCAGGTCGATGGTTCTTAATCCACTGGTTCTTTTATGCCGAGTTCTAGCTGTATATAAGTTTGTACATGCCTACAAATTATCTGTCCTATTTCTAATTCGATCAAGTGTCCTGAGAAAACAGAATGTTTGTTTTCTGAGGCTGTATTTCTCGTCACGAGAGCTGTAAATCACATCGAAATAATTTTCGATTCCTTCAAGCCTCCTCCGCTGACAACTCTGATCTAGCGTTTCTTAGGACTCATTCTTTTTTTTAAAACTCGGTCAGAAGCAGTAATTCTGTATAATTTTTGTACCTATGCAGGTGCTTTCATTATTTGCCATCATTATTTGCCGTGCTTTCATTATTTGCGATTTAGATGGCCGGCTAAAACCTGAAAAGGTGCAACAGTTTGATATGATGGCATTTTTTGTTACGACCGTAACTGACATTTTCACAGTAATGAAGAAGACTATAGGTATATGTTGGCAACTCTGATTTTGTTTTGTATAGATGAAAATTTGAGTATTTCAAAATTTTGCCTATGAAAGTACTATGATGACATAATGCAATATTTCAAGTTCACTTTAAACAAAAATAAACTATACCATTAGAAAGTGCGCAAAAAGTATATATAAGACATTTAAGTGAGTAGATAGTATGTTTTTCGACTTTGGGCTATTAACGCTCAAAAATGAAGAAAATGCGCTAATTATAATATATATTAGCTTTACAATCAATAACATATTAACAAATGATTGAAAGAAAAGGACAAAGCCGTTCTCAGAGACTATGAGGCGAGCACATTGACGTTTGCGAAGGAGGAACAGTACTCCCCAAAATGGCGGATTTTTTACTTTCGTGAGAAAGGCTAATTGGTGGTAACAGTTGTTATTTCGGTGCCAATTTTGAGCTCCTTTAACTAAAAATAATTGGTCAATTATAGATTTAATGCATGTGATTGGTCAATTTCTCGAGCTCTATTTCCAAGACCTTTAGAGACGACTGGGCACGAGTCAGCCGCATGACATATACATGATTTGATAAATAAAGTGATTTATAGTCGGCCGGCCAAGGTGGCAAAAAGTGGTTCTAAAGAGAGTTGATGGCAAAGAATTTGATTCTTGTGTTGAACATGATATCTCACTCGTTCGCTGCGCTGCATGACTCGTGAGATGTCATGTTCAACACTCGAAATAAATCTGGTATTTCCGCGCACCCATGTATTATTCTCTATTTGTCATGTGCAAATAGGCAGGGAGTCTACTCTGTGAGTTCTATTTGGAGCAAATGAGGGACTAGGACTAGACACAGCAAACACCCATTGAGATGGCCATAGAGGAAGGTAGGCTGGAATTAAATCAGTAGAAATGTCCTTGAATTGGAAAAAATTGTTTAGTATTTTTCCGTCTGGGTGGACCAATCTTCTCCTCGCTCTTCTTTGCAGAAATTCCTTTTTCTTTTTCCTCTACTCTTGCTTATCATCATATAGTTAGGGAATCTCAGCCCAGGGTGTTTTAATTCTCTCACACTCTGGCGTCACGGGGGAGGTTGGGTGTCTTCGGCTAAAATGCTGGACAATTGCAAGTTTTCAATGAAATATTTATTTTTGCAAAATTTCATAATGTCGAAATTGGAGTTTTATTTTTTGTCAATTATCAGTTAGGATATGTGAGTGAATATATAGTGTACTTTACAGACTGAATCAAACGAGGATGGGAGTGCATGAGAGTTGACAGTCACATGACCTTGGTTCACTGTTCTTAATGCTTTTCCAATACTATCATGTATTCTATCTAAGTTAGAACAAAGTTGGCACACTCATCAAAACTTTATTTTGTTAATCCTGAGCTTGAAGTGTCCCCCGTAAAAATGAATGACTGCCAACTCTCATAAACTCAGGGGCGCCGGAGCCATGGAGGGGGCTGTTGTCCAAACAGTGCGGGGGCAGAACGGGGTGGAGTAAGAAGTGACTTGGAAAATCGCAGTGCGTTATTCACATGAATTGAAATTGAGAACTGTTTCCAAGCAGTTTAGCTCAAATTCGAATCTGTAATTCCTTCCAGAAACGTTTACAAGGTTTCCACCTGTTATAATTAATGACGTAATTATTACGTGGACACCACGCGTGTGTCACGCAATTCTGCGAGCACATGGAATATTAATGTCTTGTGTGGAAGTTCTGAGTAGAGCGAGTTAAGAAGTGATATATAATTTTTAAAAGTTTATTTTTGATTTAAAAACGAGTTGAGTTCAATTATTCGAGTATAGTTC
Organism: Paramuricea clavata; assembly: GCA_902702795.2. NCBI lineage: Eukaryota > Metazoa > Cnidaria > Anthozoa > Malacalcyonacea > Plexauridae > Paramuricea > Paramuricea clavata. The sequence continues at coordinate 42,429 of CACRXK020002157.1, forward strand.
AATTTATTACACCACCTTTATGAAAAAAGTAAAAAAAGAAAGCCTTACTAATGCATGCAACGAATAAAAATGTTCCAATCGATGCCGAAATTTGTCTAAAGGCCGATTTACACTTCACAACTTTTGCCGCCTAAAACCGTCGCATGCAACCTGCTTACAACTTGAGTTGAGTTGTACTCTCACTACTGTGTCTGTGCATAGACAATACAGTGTGAATCAAGCACACAACTCGTACATACGTGGTACCAGAGCGTAATATGAAAGTACGCGGATTATCTCACCCAGCTTTCAATATCAAGTATTGCATTATATTAAAACTTCTGGGATTTTTGGTAAATGTTCACGATCAGTGCTTTTTTAAGGAATTTTCACTGGGGGGGCAAAACAGGAAAAAAGGCAGAACGAAAAATATGAGCCGTCGAGGTTTGGCGAACGCGCGAGTCTGAAGAGAGATTTTGTAAAACTTTAATTTATTAACTTCAGCTATATTTTACTTTAAACAATAACTTCAACTCTTTGTAGCTATAGTGGTACAGCTATAACCAGTGGCGTATAACCGACCGTCTAGGAGGGTCCGGAAAATTTTGAAATCTTGGGCCCCTGAATTGCGGTTTCATGCATTTTGGGGGTGAAATCTAGCAGAATTCCGAAGATTATAAAGTACATCGAAGACATGAATTTTTCCAGACATTTCTACTCGGAATTAAATAAATTGGAAAAGTCACCTTGAAAAATAGGAGGAGGGGTCAGTGTCACCTTATTTCCTCTCTGTGATGCTGGGGGGGGGGGAGAAAATCCCAATGTGATTTTGATCAGAAATGTTGCATTTAAATCATTTTAGGTTCTATGAGACACCATTTCCGCATTCTCAAAATTGCGTTGCTTTTTCATACGATACAGAATAAGTCTGAGAAGAAATATTCATGCTATGATGATGCATACATGTATTTAACAGTTGAAAATCTAAACTAAATCTATTCTTCTTGGAACCATATCTACAACTGCTTTAACGATATTTCACAAATCAAGTTCCTCCAGTATATCGTCTTTTTCCTCAGTCGAGACAAACTTAATCAGTTTCAGCTTCGAGCATGTAACGTGTACTTTCTGAGAGAATGGTTTTTGTGGCGATTGGGGGAAGGATCTTAATATAACTTGATATTTTTAAGAAAACAATTTTGCAATAAAACCTCCCAAAACAAAACACAACGCTTCTGCGGAGGAGAGTGCTAGGAAATAGTCGCAAGGCTTGGAAAGGCTAGCATTTTATCGGATTGTTTGCATGAAATCTATCGCTATTATGAAATACTCGGTGAAGAACAATATGAATTACACACAAGATGGCTGTGGAGGAGGCTATGGAAGGGCATAATCTCATTATCAAGTAAATCAACTGCAATTCTGACAGCAATCATGAGCAATTCTGCTTCGCACTTCGGGGGCAGAAATGACTTTACTGGCGGGGCAAATTCTTTCCCTGGGGGGCAATTGCCCCCCCCCCCAGATATATAGTTAAAAAAGGCACTGATACAGGCACAGCATACTCCAGGACCGGTCGAATAATAGTTAGATAAACCTTTAAGATACTCAATGACGCAACGCCAGCTCTTCGCAAAATTCGCAACGAATAGAGTCTTTTACAAGCCTTTTTGAATATGTAATCTATGTGGGTATTGCAATTTAGGTCTTCATTTAAATATAGACTCCCAGAAGTTTGTAATTTGACACACATTCTATTTCATTGTTCCCCATGATGACTGGGTTCACAAGAATGTTATAATCATGCATAAAATTAATGAACATCTCCTTACATTTCCCTGGGTTAAGTTTCATATTATGACTATTAGCAAATTCATGGATCATGTCCTGATGTCCATTACCACATAGTTAAGTAAGCTGATGGAATTTCTTGGTAAGATAAGGCTAAAGCCGAGGTATCGTCAACAACTTGATTCTTAAAGGCCAATCTGCGTTAGTCCGTTTGTCATTACTACAAATGAAATGACTCCTAGCTTCGTTCCTTGTGGAATTCCTCCCTTAACTGTTCTCCATTCAGACGTAGTATCTTCAATTTTTACAGCTTGTTGTCGATTAGTTAAAAATGCCGCGATCCATCTAATGAGCACAGGGGATCGAAACACTCAACTTTTCCAACTCACGTAGTATAATGTTATGATCAATCAAATCAAATCCTTTAGAGAAGTCCGCAAAAAAAACACGGGCAGCTGTATTTCCACGATCAATTGCCTCAAATATGGCTTGTAGTAAATATAGCCGGGCATCAGTTGTTGAGTGTCCCTTCCGTGCGTATTGTCGTACATCAATTTTGTTATCCAATTCTGGAAGTAATTTTGTGATGGTGAAACCTTCCATAATTTTAGCCAAAGTGCAAGTAAGCGAGATAGGTCTTAAGTCGCTGTCCATCTTCTTCGGTGGGGTCACTTTGGGGATAGGGTTGACAATGGAAGACTTTAGAGGCAATGGGATATTTCCGTCTTCAGAGACTGGTTGTAGATTGATCTTGTATAACCGTGCAAGCTCAAAGGCGAAATCTTTCAACAACTTATTTGGGATATTGTCTGGCCCAACAGCCTAGCTTGCGCTGATATTTATTGAGGATAATGCATGATAGACTTCATGTTGTTGTTACTGGTAAATCCTCTGGACCGCTAGGCGTGAGTGGTTCGAAGCCGTTTGTAAGGTCAACGAAGATGTCATTTATACTGTTTGCAAGGGATTTGACGTCCATATACTCTTCGAGGAATTGATGATGCCACTGCTGTTTTACATCCTGACCAGAAAGTCGTTTTATTTCTCTTCACCATTTGTTGGAACTTGTGTTTTTCAGCTTTGAGACTCGATTGTTATAATAGTGATGTTTGGCCATTTTTATTTCACATTGTACTTATTTCTCCAAAACTTAAAACTTAGCGAATCTTTCCCGTGTCGAATAAACGCAATTTGTGTTTATAGATACAATTTTTAATTTTCCTTGTCATCCATGGTCGGTCAGTGGGGTGTTTCTTAATAGTCTGGTGTGGGAGAAAAGTATCAATGGCAGAGTTAAGTTCACACATGAATTAAAGCATCATATTTATTTTCACAGGAGGGAGCGTTTAATACAGAGCTCCAGTCCTTCTCTACGATCCACCTTCCAAATGTACGCCAAGCATTGTCTCGAGGGTCACGTATCTTTATCTTCTTAATTACCGGTTTGGTCTCAGATTTAGGTTTTGGCTTTGCTAATATCGTATCATGGACTGAGCTTCCAATTTTGGGTAACCGAGTTAAGTCAAACATCTTGGGCTTATTCACAAACATCCAATCTAGGATTCCGGTGTCACAGGAGATTCCCCCCCCCCCAGGAGATTCGCCCCCTCTCAAAAGGGGGGCGATATTCCTAGGATATT
>CACRXK020002158.1:0-45836 GCA_902702795.2 Paramuricea clavata
AAAATATAGGCCCTATATAGGAAGCCCAATGACGATCCGCTATACATAAATAGGTACTCCAATCATCCACCTAGCATTATAAGGCAGCTTCCTACATCAGTTAACAAGCGCATCGCAATGCTTTCATCAGATGAGCAAACATTTATGGAATCTGCACCTGCATACCAAAACGCACTTGACCATAGCAACTTTTATCATGATCTTAACTACACTCAACATGCACCACAGCAAGCACGCAGAAATAGGCAACGTAAAATCATTTGGTTCAACCCACCATTTAGCATGAATGTCAGCACTAACATAGGGCGTAATTTTCTTAACCTTATCGACAAGCACTTTCCTTCGCACCACAAGCTGCATAAGATCTTTAACAGAAATACGGTAAAAGTAAGTTATAGCTACATGAGCAATGTTAGGTCTATAATCATTAAGCACAATGCACATATAGCTAGGAAGAACAAGGCACAGGACACTGTCAATTGCAGTTGTTCGAAAAACACAATATGCCCACTTCAGAAACAATGCATGACTAAGGACATAGTATACAAAGCAACAGTCACAACAAGCAACCCTAACACGATCATGAATTATATTGGCATGACATCAACCACATTTAAAGAGAGTTTGGCTAACCATAACTATACTTTCGATATATATATATATTTATATTTATATATATATATATATATATATATATATAAATATAAATATATATATATATATATATATATATATATATATATATATATATATATATATATATATATATATATATATATATATATATATATATATATATATATATAATATATATATATATAAAATAGTTTGTGTAGGGTTATAAAAACCAATGATAGAGTGCTCAATGGATAACCAGAGCATAATAGAAAGACACAAAAACTTAGCAAGCTTTGTTTGACATGTTTATTACTATCATATAAAATAGTTTGTATAGGGTTATAAAATAGTTTGTGTAGTGTTATAAAAACCAATGATAGAGTGCTCAATGGATAACCAGAGCATAATAGAAAGACACAAAAACTTAGCAAGCTTTGTTTGGCATATTTATTTATATATAGTAATAAATATGCCAAACAAAGCTTGCTAAGTTTTTGTGTCTTTCTATATATATATATATATATATATATATATATATTTATATATTTATATTTATATATATATATATATATATTTATATATATATATATATATATATATATATATATATATATATATATATATATATATATATATATTTATAGTTCAGCGCTTGGAAACCAAGTGGCCTTAAAGTGATCCCAAAAACGTTTCGTTCGCGGTCTGTTGCTCTTAATACGATTTTTAAATTATTTTCTAGATTCGCATTCATGCAGCACTCCCATACAGCATAATGGGAGCAATATGTCTTCAAGCAGCTGTACTTGCATTATTCTTACCAGAGACCAAGGGTACACCAACCTTGGAGACCATGGATGATATGAATAAAGGTCAAGGAGACGCTTTACTTGTGAATAGTGACGGAAAAACAGACAAGAATGAAGCCGAACTTTAGCTGATAAGTGAGAAACGGTTTAGAACCGGCAACCGTTGTATAGCCGGGATCTAGTTCATGGTATTTCTTCATCTTATGTCTGTATCGTTTATAACTTTGTAACTCGGTTTAATGGTGGACAGCACACTGGGTCCTAGGCCTGCATGAAAAATTTGAGAAAAAATAAAAAATATAAAGGCACCGCGTGCACTGAGTATTAGTTTGGAAATGAATTTCTATTCGACGACGACTAGTCTCATTCATTTCGACGTCGCGAGATCTCCTGGATTTTTGCTGTGACTTGAAACATGTAGAGTGTAAATGGCTGGTCATATATCAGCCGGAGTTTCTGGAACTGATAGTATATATTTGACAGAATACTCAATTTATAATTATTCATTTCTGTTTGATGTTTTGCAATAGTTACCTTTGCACTATCATATACTTGCATAAAATGGAACAAAACTAATAGATATGCATGTGAGCTATTCAAACTTTTGAATTAGGAAAAAGTGTTAGTCTACCGCAAATTATCTTATTAATTGTGTTTTATTAAATTTTCAAACGTTACGAAATTAATTAATGCATTTATTAGTAAGGGGTGCCTCAATTAGAGAGCGAAGTTTATTCCTACATGCAGCAGTTTTAATTCCTAAGTAACACTAAAATAACAGTTTACAAAACAAACAAAAGTCTTTGCCGAAATTATTTTTATTTTTTCGGGTTGCATTATAATTACTATTTACCTCATTAGAACTCATGAGTACAATATATGGATCGCCCCGCTTGATGTCACGGAAGGTAGTATTAGTTCAGTTTCGGCAAACATTAACCTAATTTCGTTTTTGCCTGTGACGTCATACCTGACTCCCAAAGGCAGCCGAGTCGAGGTCCCAGCTCTTGGTTGATCTTCAAATTTCGCTCGATGGGTGGCATTGAATAGGCCCTCGGGAATTATCCTAATAGTCTAGGACCTGTATATGAGTTTGTATGCATTTCATTTAGGACAGATAATCTCAACTGTTTTAGGGCAAGTTGACCATGACGGTCAACATGGTAACGCTGCCCGAACCCCAATCCGGGGCGAAACGTCCGAAACTGACCACACCCAAAAAACGACGCTTTCGCCATACTGCTATCTACCTAACCATAAAAGCTTTGGCTATTCTGAGGTGCTTATATGGTTCAGAGATGGTACTTTTGGGGGTGGTCATTGGTAAGTGTGAAATGCCTAGCACTAATATTTCACAAGAAAATGGCCATGCAATAATCATAGTTAAACGTCAATTTGTGGCTTGCAAATTCAGATAAACAGCAGTGGACTTACATTACCTTTTTCCCTAAATCTTTTTGATAGAAACATAAATGGTACTTATTTAAATATATTATCACTGGTTTGGTGTAAAATAGCTAATATTTTCTGACCGAAATAATAATTTGAAATGTGCCTACCTCCTGCAAATGGACGTATTTGGCCAAGTTCTCCACTTTACTCCGCTGTTTATCGGCGATTTCGTCGACATCCTACAAAAAATGTAAATCATCTCAGACATAATGGTATCAAGAACATTTTAAACAAGTTTCAACTTGGTTTCAAGTAGATCATACCTGTTTAACCATCGACAAGGTAAATCCACAACTTTGTCCAAATTCGGCGCCATTTTGTCATCCCATGTCGCTTGTTAACAATTCAGCCTTGTTACTCTTCCATCCAAGCCATTTCCATTCCACTAATAATAAATTTAACCCTTTATAACAGGAGGAAACTAAAAAATCTAAACAAAATATAAGAAATGCGCCATTTTATCACCCTGTAAAATGTTGTTTACGAGTCCTTCAAAACATTTCGTACAAATCTCGCGTGGTTTAGCAACAGGGACGTGACAGGGGGGGAAGAGACTTGAAAAATGAAAGGAAAGCCCACACAGTATGGTAAAACCAACAATCAACATTTAATTTGTATGACTTTTTCATATTAATAAATAATAATATGTATATATTTGTCGCTACAAGAAATAAAACAAACATTTGTATGATTGTATTTAGCTTTTAGTCTATTTCACGCAGCCTTCTTCTATCTTCGTGAAATAATTCACCCCCTCCTGTCACGTCCCTGTTACTTTGTCACGCGATATTTGTACGGAATGTTTTGAAAGACTCGTGAGCAAAATTTTATAGGGTGATAAAATGGCGTATTTCTTATATTTTGTTTAGATTTTTTAGTTTCCTCCTGTTATAAAGGGTTAAATTTATTATTAGTGGAATGGAAATGGCTTGGATGGAAGAGTAACAAGGCTGAATTGTCAACAAGCGACATGGCGGGATGACAAAATGGCGGATTTACCTTGTCAATGGTTACACAGTTAAATCATCTACTTGAAACCAAGTTGAAACTTGATACCATTAAGTCTGAGATGATTTACATTTTTTGTAGGATGTCGACGAGATCGCCGATAAACAGCGGAGTAAAGTGGAGAACTTGGCCAAAATCCATTTGCAGGAGGTAGGCACATTTCAAATTATTATTTCGGTCAGAAAATATTAACTATTTTACACCAAACCAGTGATAATATATTTAAATAAGTACTAATTATGTTTCTATCAAGAAGATTTAGGGAAAAAGGTAATGTAAGTCCACTGCTGTTTATCTGAAGTTGCAAGCCACAAATTGACGTTTAACTATGATTATTGCATAGTCATGCATTTTCTTGTGAAATATTGGTGCTAGGCATTTCACTATTACCAATGACCACCCCCAAAAGTACCATCTCTGAACCATATAAGCACCTCAGAATAGTCAAAGCTTTTATGGTTTGGTAGATAGCAGTATGGCGAAAGCGTCGTTTTTGGGTGTGGTCAGTTTCGGACGTTTCGCCCCGGATTGGGGTTCGGGCAGCATTACCATGTTGACCGTCATGGTCAACTTGCCCTAAAACAGTTGAGATTATCTGTCCTAAATGAAATGCATACAAACTCATATACAGGTCCTAGTCTATAAATAACCTTCATCGAAGGGGCGGTATATTAAATTAACAGCTATCGTGAAATCATTAATAATTCATGACGAAAACACAAAAAAGAAATTATGAGCGTGAAGGAATTTCTATATCTGATACAGAAATCATGCTGATTTACATAAACTTTAAGTTTAATTTTCTCACCAAATATCATTCATTTATTTTAAATTGTTGAAAGAGTACGATTGTTCTCATTGAGACGTTTCACAAGCTATTATATATTTAAAGCATTCGCGCCCGTGTTGTATCAGACATACAACGTCTCGCCTTCGTCTCGACGTTTGTATATCTGATACAACACGGCTGCATGCTCATGCTTTATCTGTTACTTATTATATAGACATTCAACTGTACGTGCCGGATACGAAAAGTAATGTGGCAAAGTAATGAAAAGGCTATTTGGAATATTTTGCTGTTTTTTCTACCATTATTAATTATCGCTTAATAATTAAAAAAAATTGTTATAGTAATATAGAATTGTTTTGTTCGATATAGTAAAACACCTATACTGCAGTACTGGATTCAACTTCGCCCAATATGGCAAAATAATTAAGTCTCGATTTCAATATTGGGTTCGACCTTCTGTCAACTAAATATTTTGCCATTTTGAAGTTTCGACTAATTAAAATATACCATGTAACTTTGTCTCACCATCTGAGACCTTGTAGCTCATATATGGTTAGCTATGGAGCGTCTGCCATATTGTCAGAATTAAGGTTATGTGGCTTGGTGGCTCGTCGGCACTCATAGTCGTTTTTATATATATTGTGTCAAACGGAGGATAATGAACCTAAAGACAATTAAAATAACATATGAACGGTATAATTATATATCTTAGTTGGAATGACGGAATGAGGAACGTAGTGAAAGATAAGTACCAAAGTCACCTCATCTTTCGAGGTCAATGCCTGTATTGGGATATGCAAAAGTTATTTGTTTTCTGGAGACATATCCGTTTCAACAATATAAATTGTGATATTAAAGTGCATATGACATGAAATTTCCTATTTTCTTAAATGAAAGAACTCTTTAAGTTGTAGTGTAACTTATTTTTCAGTTTCAGTTTTATTGTTTGTTCACGAGATAGTTCAATTTGTTTGATATGTAAATGAGTGCAAATATGTTCGCTAATTTATGACGTCATGTTGGTTGCAAGCTCTTCAAAATGGTTGAATATCACTGCTTTTATCCAAGATGATAATTTCAAACTTCACTCACTGGTAAATGTGATGAAACACTGGAGAAAAATGTAAACTGATATCAACAGGTTTTAGAGTTAATACATTTATAACCAGTGCAAGTTAAGCTTGCAACCAACATGACGTCATAAATTAGTGGACATATTCACACTCATTTACATATCAAACAAATTGAAATATCTCCGGAACTAACCATAAAAACAAGAAACTGAAAAATAAGTTACACTACAACTTAAAGAGTCCTTTCATTTAAGATAATAAGAAATTTCATGTCATGCACTTTAACTATATATAATTATAACTTATATATGCATGCACTGAAACAAAATGTTCTATCTTCTGAAAATGAAAGTCATGATCATCAATTATTATTATTATTATGTTATTTTTTAAATATAATATTGCTGCCAAAATGAATTATGTGAGGCAATTAACCATGAATTGATTACCAAGCAAGGCCAGGCGTTGTTGTTAGTCTCCTAGTTATACTAACGTGTAGCCACAATGGTCAGTCAAATCGTTCCAGCATAACTTGCAAATGGAGTGAAAATGGACTTCTTATTCCATAAGCCCCCAAAATACGGGAAGAGCCGGTCAAAATTAGTATAGGCGCGCAAAACTGTAGCTTTGTAAAAACAGAAATTTACTGACAGGAAATGTTTGGGGATTTTGCACAACTTCTTTCTCAGGTTACTTTTACGTCGCAAAATAACACATTTTGCGCACGAATTTGCAAGTATTTGAGATCGAACATCGCGTACTTGACCTATTTCTATAATTTAAACTGAGAATTAATAACTGTTTACACTTGAGTTTGCTTTAAATGTATATATATCAGATGGGTTGATTAAGTGAATTGGAACAATAAAATCCGGGGGGTCAGTCTGATTCTATCATTCTACACATAAAGCGATTTCTGACTCTTTCTCCGAGAAAAAAATACGTCAAAACATTATAAATTTTTAAATATGCTGGCATAGATCCACAATTAAGAAAGAAATGCACTTATATCAGATTTAGCGGACTTGAAGGAGAGTTCCAATGCCCATCAATATTTTTGAGTCAAGCACGAGTTGTCTTTTGCGATTTTTCTTGCCGAAACCAAAAGTTGTTTGAAGCTAACAAGTGCGTTATATCATTTCATGATAGTTGTAGAAGAATTCATTTGCTGGAAAATATTTCAATGCAAACGTGTGATGCGTGAGAAGTATTTCAGTTCTTTCAGCTGTGTTATTATCGCTCGGTTCGGGTTACAGAAGCCGGTTCGCGTCATCTACGTTTTGCGATTTTTCCTGACAAAAACGACAAACGGTTTTAAGATCTAGTTTGCTTAATACCATTTACTATAATGTAGTAATGAATGGATTTTAGAGATTAGGGAGCTACAACGTGTGTTTTGCTATACACAGCGAAATATAATATTGCCGATCACTTGCGACAATATGGCGCAGTATGAATTTACGTCTTGATCGACGTTTATCTTTTGCGATTTTTCCGAAAAATCGCAAAAGATAAATTCCTGACTTCACATTTTGCGCTAAAGCCTTGAAAATACATTTGCTGAATGCTTAATGTTTTGAAGAAGAATGAAATTCACTAACAAGTTTATTGCGTAGAGAGAACTGGGTAATTCGACATTTTATATGGCAGATATAGATCTATTTTCATATAGTTGAATCTGAATCTGAATGTGAATCTGAAACTGCGAATCTGAAATTGTAAAGCCGACTGTCTGAAACGATAATGAAATCGGATGTTCAAGGATATTATCCAACACGTACTGCCAACACTATAAAAGCAGAAGCATACCACTTTTTGAGGATACATATATTGCTACTCCTTCGACAAGTTGAATCCAAGACCGAAGCGAAACTGAACTGAAGCCCAAAATCATGAAGGCAATTATTACATCACTGTTAATTCTGGTGATTTTGTTGGCGGGAAAAGCTGAACAAAGTCGAAGAGGTAGGAAACATTTTATCAGTGTTGTTTGGGTTGGGTATGCAGACCACGTAATATTGCAGATTTTAGCATCACTTCAGTATTGTGGTTGCAGTACTGATTGATATCTTTTGTGTATTGAAAATATTTCTTTTTTCCGGATTGACCATCTATATACAGTATAGGCCTATTCGCTGTTCGATTTTCAGGCAATACCAATGTTCAGACAAATGCTAAATTTCCCATGAAGAAAAGCAAGGAAATTTATAACAATAGGTTCAGATAATTGCCCGAGCCCCGATATGTCATAAATGTTATAATTGTAGATTCAGTTTTGACCGTTTTGCTGCAGTATTTCAAAGCACGAATATTTTAAGTGATGGTAAGACGAAAATATTTCCCGCCTGAAAAATCACCTAGTTTACGACATGGTAGCCTGCGTAGCAGACGGTTTTTAGGGGAGTTTGGGGCGGGGAAAATTAGGGCGGGTTTCTATATGATTTCGTTTGCCGCCCTTTTCACGCCCATATTAAAAGTTTATTCCAACAGCCAATCAGAGTTCAACTTTTGCAATATTTACATTACACTATGAAATTGACATGTTGCAAAAGTTGCAAATATTTCACTAGTGACGTCAGACAGCTACGTAAACTGTAAACAAGTGCCGCAGGTTTAAAAAATGAGATGTTGCGAGTATGAGTGAGCGAGATACTCCAAAGAAGACCGTTAACAAAGGAAGAAGGCACAAACCTTTGTCTGTGAATGATTTTTGCAGGTTGTGTAAATTTCCTTTGAAATTGAAATTCGGAAATTTTGAGAAAACCTCATACGTATCTCCCGAACAGCTTTTCAAGCCACCATTTAGGCAAGATTGTAGTGAGAAGACTTTGTGTGAACTGCTGACGGAGTTAAATATATCCGTTGAAAGGAAAGCAGAGTTATCTGAACGGGTTTGCAAGTCTTGTGATCGGAAAATACGCAATGCAAACGGCCTTTTTGCGTGGATAATTTCTTTGGGCAACGTGCCTAATTTTGACGATGAAAACCCTGGCAGAGAGAAACGCCTATTACCGACAACAGTAGATAGCCCTGAACGCAGTCCGCAAGCAAAAAAACAACCGAAACCTTCAATCGAAAGAAAGACAAGCGCCAAAAAATCATTGTTTTCAAAGGACAATATTAGGGATTCGGAATAAAAAACAACCGAAGGTGATGCCGACGAAAATAATGAAAAAGATGATCGCGCTGCCGATAATTTTCTAGCGGCAATGAACATCGAACAGCTTGTTCACCAAAAAACGACCACCCTTAGTTAATAAGGTGCTACAATCGTGTCCACTTTGGATGGCTTGTGTGTCGGGCGCATGCAATGCTATTCTGAAATGAAACTAAAGGAAATCAACGCGATTACTTTGGCCTCCGCCGTGGCAGCCCGATGTCGAAATCAAAATATGTCAGCAGTGGCATATCCCATTTCTTCTCTTCTAATTCATAGCGGTACTAAATACAATGACATTCGGCGTTTGAATAAACTTTCTGTTTGCATGTCTCCTGAAATGATTATCGAGATGGAAAGGAAAATGGGCGAAAGCTGCGAAAGAAAGGTTCTTGTTTGGAAGAAAGAGATCGAAAACAACCGAAAAGCCATGCTACTTCTGGAAAAAACAAAGGAAAAACAAGTCAGTGTGCCAAACGAGGATGATATGGAAGTTGAATCTACAGTATGTTTTTCTGAGGAAACAGTATCCGAGTATTAAAGGAATACCGAATGGTTTTCCGTGCAGGATTGCGTGATCCATGCACGCGGGATGTTGCGAGACTGCACGGGCTGCACTATCAACGATGACCATTTGGTAGAAGCAATAAACTTTTTGTCATGCGAAAACCTTCCATTGTACAAGTAAGTAATTGTCACTTTTATTTCGACTCGTGTTTAGAAAACAAATGAAATATAATATACATGTACACTAATTGTGTACTCTATCAATTATACGCGAGCGAAAAATGTTCCTTTTATAGTATTTGTTTTTGTGACATGTATATAAATTAGTTATTGCAAAGCGTTATATTTCTATTTTTAAATCGTACTCTGAAGCATTGTTTTATAATGCAAGCATACAAAGGACCCATCAATGTTTATTTATGTTATTTGTAAACATAGCATACGATTTCTAAAAAAGGGCACAATTCTCAACACATTTCGAAATGTTTTATCAATTTTATGGTTGTTCATCTCTGGACTCTATACGGGACAGTGGCGTAGCTAGCGGTCCTGCTTGTCCTGCCCAGCAGGACTAAAAATTTCCCCAAATTTCCTTAGTAAAACATTACTTTATTTACCTTGAAGCTTTAAAAATATATTATTATCATACTGTTATTTTGTATAATTTTCTCGTCTTTTTCGTTATTATTTTTTAAAAGTTTCCCGTATTCTATTACATTTACGCAATTTTACAGCTTGCCGTGTCTGTTACCTAGCAACTGCAACTCTATAAAAGCTCATTTCCGGGCAATATATTGATTTACACGAGCTCGTGTTTCAGTCCTGCCATTTTCAAATGGCAGGACTTGCTAGTATATTTCATAGTAAATTCATACAAGAAATCTTGCTTTCTGATTGGATAATTAGATCTGCGCATGCTCAAACCGGCTGTTTACAAATGCGAAGTCCTGCTCTCTCGAAATGGCAGGACTTGGCCTTGTATTGTCTTTACTTGCGAGCTTTCCGCGTGATTAAACCCACTTTTTACTATGTCAAGATTACTCAAGTGATGAATATGGAAATCAACCAGCGTGAAAGCCCATTGTGATTTGGATATAATTTCTGGCTTCTGCTAAGATATTTTAGCTCACGAAATGCATGTCAACAGACTCGATCGTGTATTTTGTGTCGTATTTTGATATAAAGTATGAACGTATTTATATTTGCCAGTTCATCTGCTTTATGCATTGCTGCTATTGCATGAAACGAGGCATGAAACACGAGCGCTTATATGGAGTTTAAAAATGATATAGCAACCATTTAGATTTACAAAGTTTATGTTATTTATGTAGATATTTGGCCGCATTTTAATATACTATATTTACTTTAAACGCTACGGCAATTTTATTATATTTAAATACCATAGTCATAGGCATAGCGTACTGAATTATACAATCAGAGTACCAAGCGTAGTGGTCCGTAGTTGATACCACTCCGTTTATTAAACATTACTAACAAACGTAGTAATTTTTTAACGAATGCTAGCCGTATATGTAGTCATTGTAGTGTTGTATATTCAACAGGCGCTGCAACAATTGTTCAGTTACGCAATTGCACGTTGACCAAGTGAAAGATCATATTACAGACGTGTATTGAAAACATGATATTTTCCTCTTACACCGACTTGACTATATTTAGCTAAATTTTTAAGTTGAAAAATATCTGATAGTGAAATATGATAAATATGGAAATACGATTTTAAAAAGTGACAAATTTTTTTCTAGAAAAGTATCTAATTTTTTTATGCTGCCTTTGGAGTATTTTGCCGTGAAATCGCAGGAAATGGCCATTCCAGACTTCTAAAATTAAAAATTTTCCGGGGGAGCATGCCCCCGAACCCCCCTAGAATGTGTAACTTTTAGAGCAGGACCTGTCGAACTTCACTAGCTACGCCACTGATACGGGAGAAGCAAAAACAATATGGACCTAATGCCTATGAGTCAAAAAGCAAGCCTATGCGTTTTGAAAATGTCATTATAATAGAATTTTTCCCATTAAGAGTTAACTGTCTTTTCGTTTTTGATTTTTTTGTGTAGACTAGTCGGTGATAACATTGACATTAATATTCAAGCAAAGATTCATAGTCAGACACACACACAGTGGCGTAGCTAGTGAAGTTCGACAGGTCCTGCTCTAAAAGTTACACATTCTAGGGGGGTTCGGGGGCATGCTCCCCCGGAAAATTTTTAATTTTAGAAGTCTGGAATGGCCATTTCCTGCGATTTCACGGCAAAATACTCCAAAGGCAGCATAAAAAAATTAGATACTTTTCTAGAAAAAAATTTGTCACTTTTTAAAATCGTATTTCCATATTTATCATATTTCACTATCAGATATTTTTCAACTTAAAAATTTAGCTAAATATAGTCGTGATAATAATAATAATATAATAATAATACTAAGATAAGATAATACTCGTCGTGATTCTTTTCGTTCCCGTAGTCATTGCTTAGCTACATCCTGAGCCTGGTAAACTAAAAGCCACAATTTAAGTGCATACTTCATGCTTTGCTTTATAAACAACACCCACGCGAATATTTGAAATTCCGGATACTTTGATAGGTCGTAAAAGGATAATTAGGAATTCTTGTGGATAAACGGAAAAGCTGCTGACCGACTGGTACGCTTGCACAATGTGCGTCATTTCTGGCCATGTTAGAAACAAAATATAAATATAAATTACTTGCCTTTATTGCACATTGACCTAAGAATTGCAAGCTTTCCATAAGCTTCTTTGAAAGCTTTCTTGTCATTCGACTTCGATGATTTGCCTTTTATATCTCTACACAAAAAAGACGAAAAACGTCCCAATGTACCGATATGCGATATGAATACTTAGAAATACAGTACCAGATTGGCGTCAATGTCAGACTACATAACTATACTTTTAGAAGAAGCTGTTTCAGAAAACCGGTCTTACCGTTTTCCAGTCCATGTCTCAATTGTATGAGACTCATCCACAACTATTGCTTCCATAGACTTGTATAATTGTGAGCCATCATCCTTGAGAATATCAAGATACTAAGCACATTCTCAATATGAAAGTCAAACTCGACACTGTGCTCCAAAGCAGACGCCATGTTTGTCTAATTAAGTTGATATAATAATTTATTTAATAATAACTTATTAACAGCCGTTGGGTTTTTAGCCAATCACGTATTCTCAGTCCACCAGTGAACTGGCAAACGAAATCATATTGAAACCCGACAGACGGTTTTTCTCGTCCTCCCGCCTAACTTTACCCGCCCTAATTTTCCCCGCCCGCAACCTCCCCTAAAAACCGTCTGCTACGCAGGCTAACGACATGGCGACTAGTTGACGTCGCATATTGCATGAGAAGATTAATTATAAGTAAAAAATAATGGCAGAGTATGTGTAATCTAGGTCGTCATCTGTAAAACAGTAAAAGTTTTCATCTGATAAACATGCATGCTAGTAATTAAATCACAAAATAGAACGTAACTGTTTACTGCTGAAAAACTGAGCAACCTAGCTATATACTGTATTCAGTGTACATGTTACAAAACATCCTTCCTTTTTTTATTCGAAAATTTTGTAGAAAAGAGGTGGATAGCTATTTATGAGTTTAGCAGAATGATCAAGTGCACAACCCATAGATCTCCGCTGAGCTACAACCGCTATGGCTGCTGGTGTGGAAGAGGAGGAAGTGGGAAAATCGTGGATGCGACAGATCGGTAGGGGGTGATAGTTGGAGCATCTGTCGTGTAAAATATGAGACTGGTGTTTGCATTTGCTTTCCCATTAATATTGCTATTTTTCCACTCCGGTTTCATTCTCGTACCCAGAGCCCTCGTCGCGCTCGGTCGAACGCGCGTAAGAAGGGCTCTGGGTACGAGAATGCTCCGGTTTCAATTGATATTGTCCAGGTCAATGACAAGTTGTCTAGGATAATTTTCACTGTTCATTCTTCAACACATCTTTCAAGTTTCCAAATCGATCCATTCTCAAAATCCGAGCTGTTCCGAGTAGAATGCAAATTTTTGTACGAGTTCTATTGAGGTGTATGTACATGCACCATTCATTCTCGTACCCAGAGCCAGCGCGACGAGGGGCTCTGGTCAAATCCATATCAAACTGGCATCTGATTGGCTACAACGAAGGTAATATTATTGTTCGAAGGATATATTCTTTTACCATGTTTTTATGGTATCCGGTTTTGGATTTGGCCAGAACCCCTCGTCGCACCGCGCGTAAGAAGGGCTCTGGGTACGAGAATGATGCACGATACACTGAAGATTGTTATCCAGTCTTTTGGGGATTGTTTTAAGGGCTCCTATTACTAGCGGACGCCTTCCACATCTTTTTGGTAGGCCCCATAGTGTTTGTTTATTTTTCTCTTCCAACTTTGTCCGTAAGTGTGTACCTTACATAAGATTTAAAGTAGAATAAGTTTCAAAATTTCCATCAACTGTGCACACAATTGAAAACATGCATATGCTCACTATACGAATTCAAAGTAAGCTTGCGTGTCACCATAGTTAATAGAATAGATGGTTTGGAAACTCATTAGAATAACAATATAACTCATTATCTATGTTAGTCAACGATTATTCATAAATATGATCCTTCACCGTCACGTGTGTATTGTATTTTTGCCAAAACTACCAACAGCAATTTCCAATTGCCCCTATTGTTCGAGTCACGGATAGGTAACTTTCCTAAAACATTACTATTGGATAGTTTGGCAAAAATACAATACGCACGTGACGGTGAAGTACCAGATATATGAATAAACGTTGACTAACGTAGATAATGATTTAAATTGTTATTCTAATGAGTTTCCAAACCATCTATTCTATTAACTATGGTGTCACTGAGCCTAGTGTCGCTTTTAATGAATACAAATTGCTAAGAAAAATGTCTGCACGTGAAATGTTGTTATTTTGTATTTTCGGCCGGTATATTTTGCTTCATATGATATCAAAAGCTAAAATAAATCGTTAATCTGATTGTATAAGATTTAAAAGCATCAAAAGTGTAGTTATTGTGTTTTTTTTTTCATTGGGAACTGGTTTAATTATACTGTATTTGTAAGTTATTATTCGCTACGATCTTATATATAGACTATGTTTACATTGTATGGGATTGGTTTTCGCTTCTTTCGCGAAACGTTACGGCCCTAATGTAAACATCTTCCGCCCCCGCCCTTCTATGCCTTCTTCTTTTCTTGCATACATTTACCAAAAACAAAATTAATGCATGCGTCATTTGAAAGAGAGAGCAAACTGTGCCCGTAAATAAGGTTACAATAGCAATTAAGTGTTTGTTTGCTAGACGCCATCTTGAATCACGAATTGAACCCAAGACAATGCTAAAGCGATTGGTAAATAACCATGGGCTCTGGTTACTGATAGCCACCTGGTATAGTGTAACAAGATACAACACGGGTGCAAACAAAGAGCGCAGTTGCTTGGTAACAGGACAGAGATGCAACAAAATTGCGTAATATAGTTAATCTGCGACTGTTGTTTGATCTTTTTATGTCATTCAGGCTATTATTGTTGTCTTTTAACCTTTTCCTATTGTTTATCATATCACAGATGCTGTTATGAACATGACATGTGCTATAAATCACTAGTGAATAGTGGTACATGTGGTGGTGGTGCCTGGTGGTGGACGAATTACAAACGTAGTGGTTGTAATGGCTGTTGTAAGTTTAGAGACATTCACTTCTGACGTTTTTTGCATGTCCAGGTAGTTCCAACTGATTTAATGATTTAGCACTTCCTTTTGAATATATAAAATCAGCAATGATTCTATAAAATTTCAGCATTAAGCAACAGTGGTTGTGGTGCCGAACTTTGTTATTGTGATCAGACAGCAGCAAGATGTTTCAGCAGAGCATCATTCAACACAGCTTACGAAAACTACGACAAAGGCAAATGCTAGTGAACAACAACAATGATAACAGTGATATAATACATAACATTCAAGTTTTCAAAATTATTACAAAATGAAATATGTAGTGATAGTACCATGCATGGTTTTAAATTAAATAAATTCCCACGATTAAAATGATGTATATGAACCGTATAATTATATCTTAGTTGGAATAACGGAATGACGGGAACGCACTGAAAGATATTAAAGTGCCAAACTTAGTTATTTTATCTTTCGAGGTCAATGCCTGTATTGTCATGTGCAAAAGTTATTTGTTTTCTGGAGACATCCGTTTCAACAATGTAAATCGTGATATTAATTAACTATATAATTATAACTTATGCATGCACTGAAACAACATGTTCTATCTTCTGAAAATAAGAGTCTTGTTCACATGTAATTTCTAAAAAAATTGTCAGATATACATGCAGTAAACTCCGTTGTGAATATGAAGTTAACACGTCATCTAGGAAATCTAGTCGAAGATAAACAAATAGCTACTAGACAACGTGTTCACATTCATACCGCCCTCGTTATGGAATATCAACAATCATACGATTCTCTTCTTTTAGATTTCCCCGGCAATTACTCCACACTTTTATCGTGATTTTAAAATATTATATACGCCATTTGTTTTTGGATATGATTCCATATGATGATTTTTTTATACAATGGACTTTTGTATGAATTGTATACTGTTATTATATAAGGATTGTCATATAGGCTATATAGAAACACGGGAAAAACCCCTGCAGGAAAACATTCGAAGAACTATTTTCACCTGCGCCTTTATTGGCCCAAAGAACCCTTTTCTCGACATGTTTGCATCAGACACAGACTTAGTACATGTAGCAAGTCAACATGATCTCTTCCCAAAATTAGAGCTGTGTCTTAATTGTGCGGAAAATCTCCAAATTAATTTTAAGACAGCCTTAATTTTAAGACAGCCTTAGGATAGCCGTAATTACACAAAACCATGCAGAAGCATTAGAGAAGACTTTTGGATATTAATACACAGTAATGGCCTTAAAAGGCCTTAAGAGGGAGGCTGGTCGCGCGGGTAAGGTCGTCAAGTTCAGATCAGGGTAAGGGTTAGATTAGGGTCAGATTAATATTAGATTAGGATTAGATTAGGGTTAGTACATCATTCTAAACCGTGGCCGATTGAAAATATTAATTAGCCGAAGTATTTAATAAACTGAAACCTCCAAAGTTAACAGAGAGGTTAAGATACCCTGGTTTCGGTGTACGGGTACGGTCATCTTGTTTTACTGATGTCTGTAATTCGATCATACTTTTTCTGTTTTCTTGCAATAGACAATGATAAAATGCGAAAAATCAATGTGCACCGGAATTACGAGTAAAGGTACAGACATCGACGAAAATATTGCTGACCAAAATCATGCTACCCGTACACGTACACCGAAACCGGGTTATCTTAACCTCTCTATTTAAAGAAAATAGTAACGTTATACTAACGTGTATAGCCACAATAGTGGGATGTTTGAGGGAGAGATGTTCAAATCGTTCCAGCATAATTTGCAAATGAAGTGAAAATGGACTTTTATTAGGCTTTTTAAGGTAAACTTAGATTAAATGTTAACACTTCTTAAGTCCCATAAACACGGGAAGAGCCGGCGCCCAAAACTTGCAGGCTAGTTAAAAACGGTAGCTTTCTGAAAACAGAAATTTAATAGGGAATGTTTGGGGATTTTGCACAACTTCTTTCTCAGGTTACTTTTATGCGGCAAAACAACACAAGTGCGAATTTGCAAGTATTTGAGGTCGAACATCATGCACGTACTTGACCTATTTCTATAATTTAACTGACTGAGAATTAATAACTGTTTACACTTGAGTTTGCTTTAAATGTGTATACATCAGATAGGTTTATTAAGTGAGTTGTATCCTTAAAAAGATGTTCGATTTTTTTCCCTAAGACTAGCACGGTATCGATAGTCGACCAACAATTCTTTATGGTTTCTCGATTACAACTAGTCCTGATTTGCATCGATTCCATGCAACGGTATGGAACGCCCCTGTTTGTAAATGTACAAAGATGTCTGAATGTTTCCGAGTACACAACCCTTTCCTGCATGGCTAGGTGCTGAAACGATAATGACAGCGGATGTTCAAGGGTATTATTATCCAACACTGCATACCAACACTATAAAAGTGTTACGAGGCTTTATTTAGGTAGTGAATCGTTACAACTATTCTAAGTATTGTCATGCACTAAGTGTTAATATTGAACAGTTCTGCTTCAAAGTTCTCTAATTCTTACTTCACCCTTTCTTCGTTGTTTACGGTTTGTCTTGTTTTGTTTGAGCTTCAGTAGCTTTTCATCAATTGAGCTTTACTAACTTTACGTTCACTCACTTCACTGACGAATTTGGGTTGTGCACGCCCTTTTATACTAACGGTTGAGGGAATCTTTGTACATGTGATCTAGCAAGTCGTGTGATCTGTATCCAACCAATCAACGTTGAGTTTTAAAAGTGTGGGTTGACGTTGCTAGCTCGCGTTCCAGCTCTCACATTCTGTTTATTTAAGGCGTTGTCGCACCTGTCGAGTCGATTCGCTGTTCAATCGATCAATGTTAAAATATGTTCACAACTTAAAATATTTATCAACATCACATAGTAAAATCTTCAAACTATACCTATGTGAACCTTATTTTACTTGCTAAACTAAATTTACTTACAATTTTATCGAACTAAGATTTTGATGACGTAGTATTTTAATTGCATGACCGAGTGTTATCCAGCTTGGGATGACTCATCTTTACGCCTAGAGCCTGTCCACGTGAAAGGTCAATGTTCATGATACCTCAGGCAGCTGTTCTCTTTAAACAAATCTGCCCACAAGATAAACTATAGGAAACAGGTCAATCACAACATGACATCTTCACATACACAACTGCAGCTAGTTTAACAAACTGTCACAGCCTAATGGAAGAAATAATGAATGTTTTCCGAAGAACCGAAATATTTACGTTACTTTGATTTGTGACAAAGTACCCATTATGTCTTCTCATTATTCGTAAGATAATATTTACTTGCACGAACATTTCACCTGCTCTCAAGCAAACATCTTCTGTTATTTCATTTTTACCTAAAATTCTATGTATGAGTGATAATGTTTCGTAATAACAAAAGCAGAAGCATACCACTGATTGAGGATAATTTACTACTCCTTCGACAAGTTGAAATCAAGCCCAAAGCGAAACTGAACTGAAGCCCAAAATCATGAAGGCAATTATTACATCTCTGTTAATTGTGGTGATTGTGTTGGCGGGAAAAGCTGAGGAAAGTCAAAGAAGTAGGACACATTTTATCAGTGTTGTTTGGGTTTGGTATGCAGACCAAAATTACGTTGCAGATTTTAGCATCACTTCAGTGTTGCGGTTGCAGTACTACGATACTGTATATGTATTAATTGATTGATATCTTTTGTGTATTGAAAATATTTCCCTTTTCGGGATTGATCATCTATACAGTATACGTTGCTCGGTTTTCAGGCAGTGAGGCAGTACCACTGTTCAGACAAATGCTAAATTTGTCATGAAGAAATTATAGGCAAGGACATTTATAACAACAGGTTCAGATAATTGTCCGATATGTCATAAATGTGATAATTGTACATTTTTGACCGTTTTGCTGCAGTATTATAAAAGCACGAATATTTTAAGTGATGGTAAGTCGAAAATATTTCCCGCCTGAAAAATCGCCTAGTTTACCGCAAGGCGACTAGCGCCAACGCTGCATATTGAGGCCTACTCTGGGGCGGTAAATCGCCTTAAATCGCTGCGATATAATGCGATTTTAGGCGATTTAAGGAAAAACTGGGACTTTCAAGCACTGCGATTTAGTGCGATTTTAGGCGATTTAAGAAAAAATTCTAAATTTTAGGGATTGCAATTTAGGTGTTTTCAAAGGAATTGAATTCTATATTTTGCTCCGGTTTCCTCCCACAGGGCAAAATTGGCAGGGTGGGTTAGGATAAACACAGTTAGGAAAGTAATATCATATCTTCATTGTTGTAAAGATAAATAGTCTAGGCTAACATAAGTAATCATAGTACTTGATGTAATCGATCACTGAAAAGCCCCAATGTGGGGAGTGAGCTGAATAATAATGTAATGTTTCCACACACATATGCATTGTATGAAGCAAAATACAATTATTAGAACATGTATGTACATTTTATATAAAGCTAGGTTAACTATTGTATTTAACCTGATTCACATATAAAGCTCAATATTCATGAACTTTTCACCCATTCTCTATTTAGAAGCCATTGGGGTTCATCTTGGGGGTCATAGCAGGGTGTTAGCTAGCCCATATGCTGTCCGTTTGACGGACTCTTCCCAATTGAGGGCTTTCCCAACTGGGTCTACTGGAAAATTAGCACGTGTCCCCCAAAATTTTAACGGTTGGGCAAAAATCAATGCGAAATTGAACAAAACCTAAATATTTCAATATTCTGTGAAAAAATTTTCGGATTTGGCGGAAATTACGGAATATTTCTTTGATATCTCCTGGAAATTTTTTTTGGGGACACCCCCCGCCCCCCGCTCGCCAAGAATTTTGGGGAAAATATTCAGCTAAGTTCAGTTAAAACTTTCCCAATTTGCGTTTAACGGACAGCATTTTTTTTTCTGGCTAACACCCTGCATAGCTACATTTATATACACCACAAATATTGTGAACAGTTAATATATTCTACTTAAGGGGCATGCACTACACATATCGAGTTAAAATTGCAAAATATAATAAATATTTGATTTCCAAAAAAATCACAAGGGGTAGGGAGTAGAAACACACAATGTATTTATACAGTATAACTGAATAGGCTATAATCCCATAATTTACCTTGTCACCCTTGTAAGTGAAATTGTCTTGTTTTGTATCATGTCAAAACTTCTTTATTTAGCTTGCATTTTATTTAAACTGTTTCAATCTCGTGCTTTCTTCATGCTACAAACATATTTATAATTTTTTTGATATGTACATCATATGATATCCCAGTGCCATATCACAGAATAGGAAGTTATACCAGAAGCGTAACTCTAGCCGTTTTTTAATATTGTTTGACGTCCACGAAAATTTAACTCGCTCACGTCAGGCCACGCCATTCTGGCTAGTACAGCCGGAAGTTTTTATCAGGATTTGGTAGGTACAAAGTGCCGGTTGTACTAGCCAGGATGGCGTGATTGATGACGAATCGCTTGTAAAAACGCGGACAAATATTTGCTCGAGTTACGCTTCTGGTATAACTTCCTATTCTGTGGCCATATCCAGAAACAGTGTCGTCACGCATTCGGAAACTGTCGGAGTAATGCCGTAATGTTTAAATTAGATGAAGTATATCGTATATAAATGGTAGGAATTCTAAATTATTTTAAAATTAAAACCAAAATAGTACAGTGTTAATTGTTAAACAAATGGCGCACTACATCGTGGTCAGTTTAGGTTCTGCAAACAAACAACACCAAAAGATCTATTGTATGGTATGTAAGATGTAATCATTGTTTTACTGTTTATTGTATATACAGGTCTGGAAAATTTAAGAGACGAGAGTTGCAAATCGCTCATAAACCTCACGTATATTTTTCGTTTGATAGCCACTATAATTAACTAGGAGCTAGAGTATAACCATGCACATGTCGAAGTACAACCATTGTATACAATGCAGTGCTCGATCTTACATGCAACAGTGCACAAATTACACGATGACTTTGTTATATAAATCAACACTCTTCTTAGCAGTTCAACCAAATAATTCACAAAAGAATGCATCAACAGCTGTAAACAATGACGTCGCAGGCATATCGCAGACATGTGAACCAGGCTTAACAGCAATGTAGCTAGATTATAGATTAATTTGTTGCCCAGCCTCCATAGTCCATATAAATTGTAGCCCAGCCTCCATTTACACCAATAATGAAATTAGCTCATTCTGGTAACTAGCTCAATTTTGTTGCTTGCAGTGTATCGGATCTATGGGTCTTTCAGATCCCAGAATTACCTAATTATTGTAAAGTCTGCATAAAGCAGAATAGGCTTTGTTTTTGTCAATGACCGGTGCCTATTGAGTGACCAAATATTGTCAGCCTAATCCACTTATTTGATTGCTAATTCATGTTGCATTACTTTCATTGCAAAGCACCTGGATTACATGATTTGCCCGTAAAATAGCAGCAATTGATAAACTTGAGTACATGGACTGAATGTATCAAGCAGAATGCATGTTGGCGATTTTAGGCGATTTAGGAGAAATTCGACAATTTTAGCCCGCGATTTAGTGCGATTTTAGCACAAGAGGCCCAGGCTCGATTTGCCCGCGCACGCCTGTGCCTTCCTTATAACGAGGGAAGAAAGGAAACATTGAGACCAAAATAACCCAGACTGGCATATGTCACACGAAACTATCCTCGATTTTTCGCCTTTAATGCATTTCTTTCACGATTAATCGATATCCCCTGCAAGAATGATACAGTATAACTCTCAAAACAACGATGCTTTAATCAAAGAGCTTAAATTCGCTCTGAAATCCGTGAGGGAATAACAAAATTCGCCCAAAATATATCCGCGTGCCGGGTTTGCAGGACAAAAAGCGGAAGTCGTTGAACAACTCAAAATACACTCAACCCTGATTGGACAACGAAAATCAACAAACATTTCAAATTTTTCTCCACTGGCACTGGGAAGGGGGATAGTACTTGGAACAGTACTGTAATAATTTGATTATTTGAATCAAAACAATTCACAAACGTTATTATACTGACTAAACTTCTTAAATTTAAATATTTAGATTTGCACTGGTTTTCCCCCCGACAACATTTGTTAATTGTTTTGATTCAAATTTATATTACATTACTGACTACAGAAATTTGAAATGTTTGTTGATTTTCGTTGTCCAATCAGGGTTGAGTGTATTTTGAGTTATATATTGGATATATTTTGGGCGAATTATGTTATTCCCTCACGGATTTCAGAGCGAATTTAAGCTCTATGATTAAAGCATCGTTGTTTTGAGAGTTATACGGTATCATTCTTGCAGGGGATATCGATTAATCGTGAAAGAAATGCATTAAAGGCGAAAAATCGAGGATAGTTTCGTGTGACATATGCCAGTCTGGGCTAATTTGGTCTCAATGTTTCCTTCCTTCCCTCGTTATAAGGAAGGCACAGGCGGGCGCGGGCAAATCGAGCCTGGGCCTCCTGTGATTAAATAGCTATTTTTAAACTATGTTTCCTTTTATTTTTGGAGCCACTGTTAAAATAGCTAATAAATATAGCAAACTAATTAGATCTTAAATAGCTATTTATTTCCTATTCATAGAAAGTTGTGACGAACTTTGTTCAAATAGCTATTCAATTCCTATTCACAGAATTATAGATCGCAACTTTGTTCAAAATAGGATTAAAATAGGGTCGGGTATATAATTCGATCATGTCCCTATACTGTATCACAATGCCACAGTAAAAGTTAAGCATACATACGAACAGTTCCCTTTCAATCTTTTTCGTAAGTATTTGGAAGTGAGCAGATATAGGATCCTGATGAAAATTGTACGCTCAGAAACGTCGTCAATATTCTCGACACTGGAACTGCTGTAATCCTATCAAGGAAAATACACTCCTCTTAGAATTGATTTATTATCTACACGTAATTTATACAGTACTTCACGTACACTCTACATTGCGATGGTGGTCACTAATAATGGCCCCATACAGGGTAGTTGAATATAACGAGAGTCGAATACACAGTAAAGCTTAAGTCATTGAAAGTACTTTTCGTAAGTAGGCTACATTATAGATTTATAGTATTATTATTGTTCAGTGTACAGCAGCGATCGGAACGTCTCTTATGATTAGCTAATTTTTTATTCCATGTAATGGGTGTACCGGTTTTTGATTGGCCATAATTCCATGTACGTTTAAAACTAGGGTTAGGGTAGGGGTAGGCATAGGGTTAGGTGTAGGGATAGTAACCAATCATAAGAGACGTTCCAGGAATGATCGGTGCAGTCTGACTCTATTGTACGAAGTGTACCTGTTGGATGGATTGACCTTCCTGATGTGATTCACTACTACATTGTTATGGAACATTGGAAGCTGTTGGTCGTCTTCGACCAGTGTTTCGATAAGAGCAAAGTAGCTACATGCAAGCTCACAGAAACACTTTTGCCCATCTCTGCATCTGAGACGAAAACACTTGTCTTCAACCTTTACATAAACTTGAATTGCGCCAAAGTTCTTTACGCCATTCATTTCAAACTCAACAGTGTAGTCATTTCTCGCAACAACTCTTCTATAGCTTGCACTGTGAAACAACGTTCCACCAATCAGGAACCGTCGAAATAAACATATTTTCCCAGAATTATTTGGGAGAGAATTCAACTGTTCTTTACTAAGCAGTTTTGAATTACTCCATACTCTTTCAAGTGAGCCAACCACATATAAAGACTCAGATATTGTTTCTTTCTTGGAACTAAAAATAAAAAATTAAAAGCAAATAAATATTATTAAGTGTAGCTGCAGGCTCCATAAAATCTTTTAAATTCGAGAAAGGGTTTCTTATTCATAGTGCTTTAGCTGTTTGAACATGTACTAATTGTGGCACAAGGTATACATAGTACGAAAGATTTTAGATTGAGTAACAATCTCACCATGTTCGGTGACCCTTTCTTGTCAAATGCTCGTAAAATGCCGTAACGCTGGGAGAAGTAGTAGGTGATCTTGCAATTTCAGGTAACTTTTGGATGATCGACACAGCTGTTACGATCTATAAAAAATAATAAATCGAGAAAATTTAATGACTAATAGTTGACTAAACACAGTGATTGCACACTATAATGCACTTTATCATACGCTTATGCATGCAGCTGACAAATCACGAGTCTCCAATCAACCTCGTACCCAGGGAGAGACCCTGGTCACGCTGGTTTCTTCGACTTTTGGACTGAATGCCACTGTACAGCACGCTGTAACATGCATACTGTAGATATACTGACCTGGCCATCCACATTTTGTGTGCCATGAAACAAATCTCGCAGATCACCATTATAGTCTTCAAAAGGAAAACACGATTTCGACCACAAAGGACCGAGATCTTCAACAACCTCGGACAAATGTAGAAGCTGGTGCACGTTGAATGTCTGAAATTGCTTCCCTGAAAAAGAAATGATAAATATATACAGTAAAATGTATTTTTTCGCCATGTTTGCCTCACTTGCAAATTTTCCTAAAGGGAATTATGAGGATTCATTCACATTGTTTTCACTTTTATGAAAACTCAAACCCGGAAAAGGCATATTCGTTATTGAAGAGGTATTCTAACAATGTTTTTTTGGCATTTTTGTAATTCTAAAACAAAAATATTTGAGATTTAATTTAATGTTTTATATTATTGGTATTCATATACTAAGATATGTATTGTACTGTAGATACTGCATATACCACAGTTCATTAAAGAAAACCGACTACATAAAAATAATAAGCCTGCGTTGCAGGCGTTCTGTTGAGAGACTTTGGAGTAAGCGAGCGCGCACACGACAAAATTGTATGTTCGTAAATATTCATGTTCCAAACCAGTGAGAACACTTATTTTTACATACCATAAAGAACAGGTGCCTGTGCGACAAACAACTTCAAGTAGGTATGCGCCTCTTGTAAATCTTCACGAGAAATTGACTTCTTCAGCAATCGGAATAACCCTCCACACAAATACATTAGGAAGACGAGGTGGTCAGGAGGCAAACGATTCCTCAGCAGTGGCACAGCATAAAATAGCAAGAATGCACGTTTTTCTGAAGCTACAATTAATTATTCAAAAACAACAAATTATATACATATACTGTATATATTATTGCCTGGATACAATAATTACTTCTTATGTGCTCTTTGAAATAACACAACGTTTTTCGTTCAAGAAAATCAAGTCTGTATGTGCAAATTTATTACATAGTTAGTATGAACGTCAACGGTTGTCTGAAACTGCTCACTCATACATGCAGCGAATAAAATAATAGGAATCATCGTTACCTTTCCAGTCTTTGATATCTTCTAGGCTTCTGGGTGTCCATGTAATCTCACATGTTCGTGTGATTGATAACAGTTCCTTGCTTATATCTTCAATCTTGGATCCCAGATAAAAGTCTGCTTTTGTATTGGACTTCTTAAGCCATTGAGAAATCAATTGATCAACCACTCCTTCGCATATACAGTGCATATAATCGACTGCTATTCCTCTGACGACATCATATGAAGGAATCCCAAATCCCCAAGAAAGACCAATGACAGCCTGAACTGAAAACTATAGCAATACAATTAAATTCATGTAATACAGGTAAATTAACAACATGACATTGTATACTCTCACATATAATACAGTGTAGCCAAACATACATATAGATCTGAAAACAATTAAAGCATCTATGTTGTAACTATTATAAACTAGACCTAATTGTACATAATACAATTACAGCTACAACACGCCGAGGAAATGCACCAAAACACTCCTGTGGTTTAATAATTAACAGTCAATACTTGTATCATGCAGACGCATACTACTAATAAGAAGAATTTCCTAAGAACAGATTGAAGTTGGTCAATGGGGTGAAAGCAACTAACAAGAACTCACATCTTTTTTCCCTTCGCTTCTTTTTCTCAAAGCTTCCAGAGACTGTTGTTTCATCTCGTCATGGATTCTAACACCAGCATGACCAGACGTGGCTGCAAAAGATTTGTTAAACGGATACACATGGTACCTTCTGCGGCTACCGTTTCGCCCTGGCCCTAAATCTAGTTGTTGGCCAGGTTCTTTGCACTTCCCACAACCACAATAACCATTGAACTGTTTGATGGCTTGCCACATTGCTCTTGCGGGGGCGTCGACAGTCATATCTAAGAACATAGCTTTTACGCAAACTGACTCAGCAACATGCACTCCTGTCAAAAGCACAATATGGGATAAGAATCAGAATTTCTATTATATGTTAAAGGTTGTTCTCGTTGATCAGTCAACAGTCGCAGTCAATTCAGTCAGGCAGATAGTGGTAAGAATACTATAGTTTTTTTTATCTTGTGCGTTTAATGCTACTGTTATAGTACTGTCAGTACATTTCTGTTTGTTGGATGAGTTCAAATCACTTGTTGTCTCTGTCAACATGATTTTTTTCGATTTCAATATTAGGATAGCAGGATAACAAGTGCCACTTGGAATGCAAAATTAGATTAAGCTGTTTACCTTTAGTACCAAGATCACGAATGGCCAGAGAGAATGGCTTGAGAAATGTTGGGAAATGTGGTTTCCCTTTGCCAAACCACAATCCAGCAAAAATTCTGTTGCTTCTTCGGAATCTAAAATAAGAGATTATCTGAAAAGCCTGTTTGTGAAAAGATAATATTTACAGTACTGGATCTCAAACATTGCCTCTGGGTACCGTACTCAAAATTGCATCACAGCTAGGTCACTGTATCACCTTGTAGATTGTAAACAATTTATAACCAGTGGCAGGCACTATAGTATGACAAAAATATTTAATATTTCAACGGATTCTTATGAGGAACTACGAAAGGTGTCATGGAAGTTTTTTTTATTCATCATTTTTTTTAGGCCTAGGTGAAAGGGTTATACAGTTATTGTTGCATGGTATTATAAACATACACTAACACACTTAAAACAATAAAAATGCAGTATTCCCTAATTCCCACAAAACATTAGTGACTAACAGACATTTAGAATTGGGCGATTGTATATGGGATATTCAGTACCATTTCGTTTCAGGCACAATCAGTCAATTGTTATATACTAACTGAAATTACAGCCTGTAATGTTGTCCAAAAAAATGATCGGGCTATGAACCTGCAGACAATTTTCAATTCACCACCTACTGACCTACACAACATGTCCAACATTGAAAATTGTCTACAGAATTTTCTTGGTATAGATTCCATATAAAACTCTTTAATTAAATTACAATATAGTCAGCTGTGTTTATCATAATTGTATGTGCAAGATAATTATTGAATCCAAGAATTATCTACACCAAGATCAAGATTATCCACATTTCCTGATAGACATTAGGGTCGATTGTATTAAAGTTGGCGGTTGTATATTACACTCTTACTGTATATCTCTTGTGAGTCGTGAATCAGTCAACTTAAAATATTGTGCACTGAATATGTAGTTGTAAACATTAGGTTCAAAAGTTTTAGTTTGGTAATGTTGAAAGAATCTATAGACTTGCTTTCTAATAGCTGTTGCTAAAGCATTCACTGTTTTACATGCCACAATCCATTATAAAGTACCATTATATAATTAATTATGCAGTAAATACAGCTTACTTTGTCTACAATCATTTATGCTAGACTTCAACCGATTGAATACACATACCTTTCCCAAGGAGAAAGTTCATTAATTACCAAGTAGACTGGCCATACACCACAATTTGTTGACCGGATCAAGGCAACCCCATCAGTGTTTCCCAGAAAGGATATATTATGTGGGTGTGATAAGAAAGCACCAGGACGAAAGAATTCTTTGTATAGCTTCCCATCGTAGACATCTTCAATTGCATCATTACAAACTTTTTTCCTGGAGAACCGATGTTGTAGTTTCTCAATCATTTTAGGCCCTACATGTTAACAGACATAAAGTTAGCTTTTTACAATCAAGATAATCTAATTGGAACAGAAAATATTTTCAAAAGGTGTGTGTGTGTGGGGGGGGGGGGCACCTGCCACTGTTGCCCCCATGGTTCTGCAGCCCCTGGTGGTGAGTATTTCAATGCACTACATTCAAGTTCTCCCAGTTTATTTTAGGATTGTGCAGGTGTATCAGCCTAAAAGAGGTGTCTGCTCAAGAGAGATGCCTGTCACTATAAGAGTTTGACGACCGTATTAAGTAGGAGACATATATACTATTGCGAATTAAGGGAAGGTTGTTCATTCAACTACCTGAAAAATAAGAAAGCAATTTCTTTGACGTCTCGAGGGAAGGCCCTTTGTCAAAAAGTTATCTAAACTAATAGTTGTATATTTGACTACTTACTTGATAGAATGGTTCTTAGTTGTTCCAAGATAGGTATCTCAATAAAATAGGTTGCCTCCTCAAGCTTTGTGTGACAAAGTTTGCACAGATCTTCACTCTTTGGCTTTGAATTTCCCACATATACTTTACATTTGACATTTGGGCAGTAATAATGCTTTACAATGGGATGCTTTAGTGCTTGGAAAAAGTGATGGAAGTGATTCATTTCAGCAATGCACTTGTTCGGTTTTGGACAATGCAGGGCAACGAGTGAGAGCAAATCTTGCAAAGCAACACCAGACAGCTTGTGACGAACCGCAAAAGCCATAATGAGCAATGCGCTTTCACTAACGCTCACAGGTGAACCAACAAATAACGGCTCATCTTATTCAGGTATTGTCTCTTCGTTAGGAATATCACTCACTTTAAAATGTTCCATATCTGGAATGTCTCCAATTAGAGAACCCAACTAATTTAATAATGACTGAGTTGGTTGTTGCTCTTCAGTATTGTAAGGTTCATGATTCTCATAGTCAAAACATACGTTATCCCATGTTTCAAGACCAAGAACTTGTTGATAATTGATAACCTCTTCATGTTCTGTTACCACCTTTGTGCCTGCAGTAAACAGAAAGGTTTTAGATAGTAACAATTAAAATATATTTTGGAGATTCACAATTAATTAGGCTTGTACTTGTAGTAGAATAAACTGACACTGGCAATCCATGGGCATCTACAGTCAAACCTTCATTAAGCGGCCCTCTATTAAACAGAGGGCAGTAATTTGCACAAGTGTTGATATAACTATTACTAGAAATACATGCATGCAGCAACCCTTTGCCTATATTTTCCAAACATTGAAAATGGCTTCGTAAAATGTTTTGAAATGTTCATTTTAATAACTAAACTGCTTTTGTCATCTTTGCCGATGAACTGTTTTTAATACTTAATAAGTTCAAATTGTGAAGTAATTTCAGAAAGGTCTTCAAATTAATTTGCTCTCCTTTACATTTTACCTTTTTTTCTTAAAATAAACAGGGTAATTTAGGAAACTTACAGCTTGACTGAAAAGGAAAGCTGCATGTACTTTTCATACGCAAGAAATTATTAAAAGCAACAAAATTCATAAACATTAAAGGGGCCCTACAGACATTTTTTAGTCGAAAAGCCACCTTAAGTAGGGGACTCCACAGAGATTTGTTTGGCTGTATCTTACATGCAGTATCCATGTGTATGAGTACTTCCGCACCCCAGAAGATGCATGCATGCCGTGGTGCACATGTCAAGTAGCGACAATAACAAAAATGTAAACAATGGCTTCTCGACTACAAAATGACTGTAGGGCCCTTTAAGCATTCAAAGTAAACTTGCACTATATTTCACGATTCCCATAGTAAATCAATTCTTCTCATTTCTTCAAACAAAAATTGCTTCAAAGCTCATTGTGTGAAACATGATTTTCCAAATATATGCTTTTGAAAATTGAAGCCACTCATAGCAAGCAGCTATATTTTTGAAATCAGTGAGAAGGTCCACCCATGAACCATAGTCACACGCCCACGATCATTGATGAACTTTAGAATTTGCTAATGTTTTAATTTCTCCGGGTGTAAATAGCCGGTCGGATGTAGTACCCTTGTCCCGGGCTAACGCCCGGAACGGCGCTCCGTTGGCTCGGGGATCAAAATACGGAAAAATGTTTTATATTTTTTATAATATAGCACAAAGAAATACAGTATATAGAAAGAAATTTTCCATGTTGACATCGAATTATATCAACGCAGCTCTTAGCTAATCAGCATTCAGAATTTACAAATGCTACAAAATGTATAAACATTAATTTTACAATCATGGCAAAAATTATGTGCGCACTTAGTTGAAATGGGTCATTCCAGAAAACATCCATACCTCCCCCACGGAGGAAATGGACGTTAACCCCTCTACCACCTTCGGATGTCCTAATACATTTGTTATTATTAGAAACATTTTTTTCTTCCCTCCCCTTCGGATGGCAGAAATTTCCTCTGTGGGGGGAGTGTGGATTTTTTCTGGAGCGACCCAATAGGGTGTTGCAAAATTGAAAAATATTGAATTATATCGATATCAAAAAATAAAATATCAATGGTGATTTGACACTGGCACGCCTGCATGCGGTAAAGTTGATTTTGAGATAAGGTATACCTCAATGCTTTAACATTACACGATGTATTGCCTTTTCAATATTATTCGGGGTAAACAGTAACAAATGGCTTTATTAGCTAGCGCTGACTTCACATACAAGTATTGCTAAAGCTTATTAGTTAATTATAAATAGTTACAAATGCAAAATGTTCTGTGGTAATATGACACTGTGAGTAATACAAGAAATAAAAATGAAGTTATTGATATAAAGAAAGGCATAGTTAACAAATGAATATTCTATTTACAGTATACAGTATATGTAATTGAATAAGTTTGGGAGTTAGTTCGATAGCCTATTGACTGTCAGCATTCCGAGCTTCAAGGCATTTAGATCTCTTCTCAAAACATAAAGAGATAAATTTTGATAATTTTATCACGGTTTCTTTATCAGTTGATTTCATTATCTCAACTGATAAACTGTGTTCGTTTAAATCTGTTTCATTGGTGGGATCACTTTCCAAGTTATTTAAAAAGTTTTCTCGGAGACTACTATAGGCTTCACAGGATGTTAGGAAGTGATGTTCCGTTTCAATTTCTCCTGCCTGGCAGACCTTGCATATTCGGTCTTCTCGCGGAATGTTTTCGTATCTACCGAGTTCAATCATTGGTTTATGGTTACTTAGTCGGAGCTGTGTTAAACGTTTTCTTTGGTTTGAATAAGTTATGGTAGTCAAATAAGTTTCAAGCTCATAGTCTTCCTTTATGCTTGTGTAGAAGGTAAGTTTGGATGAGTTTTCAAGTTTATGTCTCCAGAATCTCTGGTAGTTTTCTTTAGTATCTTTAACGCATGATTCAACTAGATTGGTTGTAAGTGAATCTAGGTCAGGGATTGCTCTATTACAATTCAAGGTTTTCACTATATCCATTGCTTTTCAATAGAAAGAATTGCTCTTTTCAATAAATAAATCTTTTGATATGAGGAAAGCTTGTTTTGAAATGGTTGTTTCAGGAAGTGAATTAAGATGAGTGACGTACTTGAAGATTCTTTTGAATACATTGATAATTAATGGATATTTTCCAAGTTCGCTTCTTGAGGCGATATTACTCGTCTTTCTCCCAACGCCCAAGTAGAGCTTACAGAATTTTAAGTGTACTTTTTCAACCGGCAGTTTATCCCAATTGATAAAATCGTTTTTGATATATACACCCCAAACTTCTGCATTGTACAGAAGAATGGGTCAAATTTTGCTGTCGAAAATTTTAATAGCAGATTTGGGGTTAAGTTGGTGTAGGTTGAGCCGTCTTCTGATGCTATAGAGCGCATGCAGGGCTTTTTCACTCAGCTGTTTGATAGCCAAGGAAAAATTACCATTGTGATTAAGCTTTATGCCTAGGTAACAGTATTCCTGTACAACAGATATCTTTTCATTTCCTAGTGTGAAAATTGGCTTCGCTTTTTTTGTTTTCCTTTTTTCAAAAATCATAATTTGGGTTTTCTTTAGGTTTACCTCCATTAGCCACTTCTTACTCCAGCTATGGAGTTTATCCAGACACTTCTGGAGGCCGAATTTTGATTTAGATAGTATAATTAGATCATCTGCGTAAAGAAGACAGCTCAGTTCTGTTCCGTTAGGCAGTATAAATGGGTCCGAATTGTTGTTTTTAAATAAGGTCGTTATTTCATTTATATAAATATTGAAAAGAAGGGGGCTTAGTATACATCGTTGACGTACACCTTTAGAATAAGTGAAAAAATCGGTTCTGATGTTGTTTTGTTTGATTGCACATTTCGAGTTAGAATAAATACTCTTTATAAGACTGTAAAACTGACCATCAATTTTATTTTCAAGTAATTTAAAAAAAAGACCTTCGTGCAAAATAGAGTCAAAGGCTTTTTTAAAATCCACGAAACATGCATAAATTTTACCTTTGTTTTGTTCTACTTGTTTGTCAATTAGTGTTTTCAAAGTAAAAATATGGTCTGCAGTTCGGTGACCAGACTGAAATCCAATTTGCGATGGATGTATTAAGCTTTGTTGGTAACTAAAATTGCTTAGGCGGTCATTAAGGATAATACAGAAGAATTTGCTCAAAAAGCTTGTCACACAAATTCTTCTGTAGTTGTTGGGGTTAGTTTTATCAGCAGACTTAAAGATTGGCGTAATGAGACCTTCACACCATTGATCTGGGAAGCTACCAGTTTCTAGTATGAGGTTAAAAAGTTTTTTGTATCCTTGTAACAGTATGTTTGTACTGTATTTGAGCATTTCGTTTCTTATTTTATCAGAGTACGCGGATTTGTTGTTTTTTAATTTCCTCGCAGCGTTGATAATTTCGTATTCTGAAATAGGTTCATCGAGTAAATTATTTGTGGGTTCCATTTCAAGAGTTTTAAGCGTTTGTAAGATATTAATCTGTTCAGGGCCTATTAAGTGCTTTGTGTGCAGAGATTCAAAATGATTTAGCCAACTGCTGGCTGTAACATCCGGCTTATTAAAGGAAAAGTCTTCGAGTTCATCACTCATGTTCTTAAGTACTTTCCAGAAGGAGTTTGGGTCATTTTCAGACACTCTTTCTAGTTCTTCTAGTCTTTTATCATGAAAAAGTTCTTTTTACGTTTTAACGTGTTTTTGTAAATTTTGAGGGCAAAATGGTAT
Source organism: Paramuricea clavata (assembly GCA_902702795.2). NCBI lineage: Eukaryota > Metazoa > Cnidaria > Anthozoa > Malacalcyonacea > Plexauridae > Paramuricea > Paramuricea clavata. The sequence goes on from CACRXK020002158.1 coordinate 33,171, forward strand.
TCGTTTCTTATATCGTTATTCAGGGGATCACGGTGTTTTTGGTTGGCAAGTTTCCTAACTGAATGTCTTTTTAAACGGCATTCTTTATCAAACCATTTCTTATTGCAGACATTAGATATTTTGTTTCTGAATTTGGTCTTTTTTATTTGGAGGGAACTCTTTCCGGCATGCAAAATAATATCTTCCATTCTGGAAGCGAATGTGTTAACTCCTTCCTTTGTGAGGGGAGTGTCATAGTTGATTAAACTTTCCAGTTTTTGTTGGATTTCGACTGATTTTAAAGCTTCAGTGAATGAGATTGGCGAATCATTTTCCCATGTAAATTGACCATTTGCGTAATAGACTAAATTTTGATATTGACAAAAATTTCATCATAGCTTGAAAGAGCATCACAAAATTAGTAATATTCCGAAGTTTCGTTGCGAAATGTTGTAAAATGCGGAAAATATAGCCTTGCGAAATTTGTGATTTTCAGTAATTTTAGATTACAAACGGGAAATTGACAGCCTCGAACCCTTCGAGGCTGTCAATTTCCCGTTTGTAATCTAAAATGACTGAAAATTGCAAATTTCGCATGGCTATATTTTCCGCGTTTTACAACATTTCGCAACGAAACTTTGGAATATTACTAATTTTGTGATGCTCTTTCAAGCTGTTATGAAATTTTTGTCTAGACTTGTTTAGATCAAAATTTAGTCTATTACGCAAATGGTCAATTGATAAGGGAGTTTATGAGTAGTAGATATGGGAGTCGGAGTTATGTTGCTAGTTGAGTTAATATGTTGCTTTGTTCTGATCCACGTCACAATTTGACTGTGGTCAGATAAGTAGGTTGGTGGTTTGACAATAAAGTTTTCGATGGTTTGTGTAAGCTCTTGGTCACAGATTATATAGTCAACTACACTAGTTCCATTTTTGTGATGGGAAGTGGGTTTACCAAACGAGTCACCAAGAGTTCTTCCATTCAGAATTCTCATGTTGCAATTTTTGCAAATTTCAATAAGACTTTTACCATGCTGGTTAGTAGAGTTATCAAAACTTTCTCTGATTTTTGGTTCAAAAGATGTTTCAGAGATGTCATTTATGAAGGTGTTGCCTTCTTTTGATACAAAATCTTTCAGATTGCTGGTACGGGCATTAAAGTCCCCTAACAGCATTATGTTTCCTTTTTTGGAGAAATTCAAAATGTCATTTTCCAGTTCTTCAAATATTTCATCAACAAAGTATGGAGACATTTCTGGCGGAATGTAGACTCCACAAACAAATAGATCTTTTGTTTGGTTTAAAATTGTATGATCTATTCGACACCACAAGAAATTTTTTGTTTGTTTTTCAATTGAGAGAAAGGTTTCCAATTCTTTTTTAAACAAGACTGAAATTCCACCAGACAAACGGCAACTACGATTGGATCTGGGAGTTGCCGTAATGGTAGATACTGCCTTGAAACCAGGAATGCTGCTTGTCTCTTTGGACCATGTTTCAGTCAAGAAGATTAAGTCATGATCTTTTATATTTTGTATAAAATCACCATTGGTAAGCTTGTTACCGATAGTGTTATGTTTCAGGCCATTTATATTCCAAGCACTAAATGATAGCCTGGAGTACATTTGAGTAAATTTTGGTCAATTTGGATTTTGGGTGGTGGTGGTGGGGATGTTGGGGGGTTAAAATTATTTTTTGCAAGGATGTTACCCACATAAATTTAATAAAAACACAACTACAACCTACCACAAGATGAAATAAATCACGTGTTGTTGTCAGCAATATCCATTATGTCCTCAGCCAAATCGAACAGAACAGGGCGAAATATCAGCAGACGTGATCGAACTTTTGTCGTTTCAGAGGCGACGTATTGCTGTCCAGACAAATTTCAGATGGAAAATCTCGACACAAATGCCCATGGATGGCATCTTTATTGCTATCGCAGACCCTGTCATCGACATATAATTTGTTGTTGTCAGCATGCCCAACATGATCTGGCACAGCATCTGGGCAACTCCGTCGCCACTTTGTTGTTTTCGGATCCTTTAAACTACCATCAAACAACCATTGCTTTTGCCAATTTGGGCACGACATTATTACTTATAATTTTTTACATCAAGAAATGAAGTAAGAAATGAATTCAGTCGAGTTTCAGATATTTTTCAGTAAAAATTTCAAGTATTTGTAAGAGCCTGCAATCTTTTTGGACATTAAGTGAGGGATAGCGAGGGAAAGTGAGGGATGGTAATATAATGAGATGCAAGGTTTCGGATTTATTAACCAATGAGCGGGCTCGTGACTCGGCATTGAACAATTACCGCTCAGCGACTTGTGATATAATAACATGTGTATATACACGCCACAAAAATATCTTAAAATCATATTTTTCAAAGCGCGTGTCTTCCTGACTTCCTTCGGCTTCGTGCTTTTCAATATTTATTACTTCAACGTTCAACGTTTCCTCAGAGTTATTTGCAGCCAGCAATACTTCAAGTTCAGGTAAGAATTTGCTCATTTTTATTTTAAACTGTTCACTTTGTGCGTTTTGTTTTTTGGTCTATATGCGCGGAATCAAATCAAAAGATACAGACGCGCTTTTAATCCTGTTTGCTACAGTCTCGCCAAATCATCAAAAATCGAACTTTTTCCATTCTACTACGCCAGTTGATTTAACTAGCTTGTTTCAGATATAAACTTGATCCACATTGCTATTTGTTTCATCTCATTAAAAGGTGGCTCGATAGTCAAAATTTCTGAAAAAAATTTTTTTTTGAAAATATAAAATTTTGCATGTGGGACCCTTGTACTTTTGCTTCAAAAACGTTTTATTTGGATACATTGCTTATTTTCTTCAAAATAAGCCATTTAGTATACTAGTTTGTCAATTTAGGATGTCGTTGCCATGGTAACCATATTTGTTTTTGCATGTTTTTCCGCTAAACATGCTATATTTTTTCATCTGATGTCTCCTAAAAACGTTAGCAAGCCCCCTTAAATGGAAGAGTCGATAAAGGCCTGTTAACTGGTTTAAAACAGCTGAAGGAGCAGTTACAAAAAATAATAGTATAACTTTGTTTTTTACAATTCGCATGTGAGTCAAGAATGTATTATATAAAACGAATGAATGTATTATATAAAAAATTTAGAAGTATAAGAAGGAAGAAAAAGAAATCTACTGGAAATGTTTATACATAACGGCTCAACAAGCTACGGTTACATTGGCTGATCGACAGAAGTTACCGAGATGTCAAGCGAGAGTTTTGTTGAGCCAAAGATACACATGCCTACTTCTGTGAGAAATCTTGATTTAGAAAATTCTAGCGAGGATGAAAGTGAATCATTAGAAGGTAACAAAAGTTTCCCTTTTATTGATGTCGAAATTCTAACACAAATAATGGCGACTTTTTGGTGTCCTGATTGTCGCTGTGGGCCTGTGACCATGAGATCATGAAGGACAATTTGGAATCCAAAAAGATATTTGCTTCGCAGTTGATTCTTGAATGTTCAGCTCAGAATTGTAATTACTCAAGGAGCTTTTATACATCAGGAACTGTTCATAATGGTAAAGCTTTTGAGGTAAATCACAGAGCTGTGTTGGGTGGAAGAAACATTGGTATCGGTCACAGAAGACCCTCAAAATCCGCTGGCACCATGAACATGCCACCACCATGAATGAGAATGCATACCGAGATCATGTTGTTGCCATCCTTCCTTAAGTAGTTTGTAAAGCATGAATAATGCAAGTCAAGAAACGAAACAATTTTATGGAGTGGAAGAGGACATGGGAACTATATAATATTGGTATTTCAGCTGACGGGACATGGCGACGAAGCCTCCATGGTGGTACGCATAACCAAAATGAAGCATACAATGCTCCCATTCCAGTCTTCCTACTGTTGAATTGGCTACCTGTCTTGCAGTTGGTCACTTCAATGATGGATCCAGAGAAATTTTATCTGTTTTGGAAAATCTTAGTGTTGACCCTGGAATCTATTCTACCAAAGCCTGTAAGAAGATTGATATTGACCGGATTTGGCGCTCGGGCTAAACGAGCTCTGATGCATCTAACAAGCGCCGCAGAAAAACTACACCGTAGAAAAAGGGGCATAATGAAACCCAGGAAGCAAAAGAGGAACCTCAGTATGAGGCTGGTGCTTTCTAATTGGGAACATGAACTTTGGTTCAAGTTTAACATATATATCAAACTTCAGAGTGATTTTTCTCACTTTTGAGAATTTGAATGTCCCGAGACCCAATAATTGCAATATCTTGAGAGGTATTTTACATATAAGCCTGAAATTTTCACTGTGAATTCATACAAGTATTAGCTGTGCAATGATCTATTATTTTCCTGTTTGACTACCCCAAACAATATTTAGAGCCTTTGGACAACATGTTGTTGGAGAATTTTTCTTACCAATTTTGAGAAAGGCCAAAATATATGAAAGCATTAGAATATCTGGAAAATAATAGGTCATTGCACAGCTTTTGTATTACATATATCACTTAGAAAATTTCAGACCCCTAGCACTTTTCGTTTAGGAGAAATCACTGTTGGCGTTGGGTTGGGTGTGGAAAAGGGTGTGGCTCCTTAGCAACTGTAGATATGGACAAAAAATGTTTTGTAAGTTGAAGCTATTAGACCATTGCATCTATTAATTCAAATTCAATTATCAGAAAAGCACCTGCACTATGATAAATAGTGCTCTCAAAATAGCCCTATTTTGACTATCAAGCCGCCTTACTTAAGCTAGAAATCAAGTTATTAATGATTGTAATATTTCGCGTTGAAATAATTTAAGGTCCAGACAGACCGGACGCGATTGACAACGCGACGCGATTTTTCGATTTTCACTGACCGAGAACTTTGGTCCTGGTTTAAATTTTCCAAATATTTAGAAGCGTTATAACATTTTGAGTTTATATTTGGTTTATATATTTTAACATCTCCTTTCATTGACTGTTTTATTAACTTTAAAAAAACCCTGGAAAATCACGTGGCGTTGTCGAATCGCGTCCGGTGTGTCTGCATGGGGCCCTGGGCCTTTTATAGGAAAAATTATAATATTCAGTGCATCAAATGTATTAAGTTATAGAAATGTTTGCCATAATTTCGTGGACCGCGAAGAATGGAATTTCCTTGGACCAAGAACAGCTTGAAGTGTTGGGTTCTGGCAAGTTTGTTGTCATGAATGGAGGGTTATTAGAGCCAGAAGCAGCAGTGAGCATGCTATACAAGAAAGAGATGTGGGGAAGCATCATTCAATCAGTGCATGGTATGAAAATATTATTTAATATATTTTTAAAGGTCGTTCCATTTACAATGCACAGTGGCATATAAATATAAAGTCTAGTAAGTGTTGTAGGTTATTAGGTTTAACCCATAAAGGCACAGACTTTGCTGTATGCCTGACAAATTTACTCTTTATAATAGAGCCTTTCATATTTAAAGCCGGGCCTTCTCCCAAAGGCATCTAACCCTCAAGGCTGTTGGAAGTATTAAAATCAATATTGGGGGGTGCACTCTAGTTCTTTTGTGTGTTTTTCATACAAATAGAAGTTATTAGGGGGGCTCAAGGCTCCTGGACCCTGGCTTCCAAAGGACTTGGCCCTTTAAAGAGGCTATGCGCCCTACTTTATTATTTCACTCTGTCTAACGCTAGACGATTTTACTGGTCAAGGAACAAGGGGAGAATGCTGCCACTCAATGGGTTACAGTAGGCTGAACTTGTCTGCTATACTGCTTTGACTATTATTTGCCAGATGATTTGTGCAAGGAGTCTCTCCTGTTATGGATTAGCAAAACATGTACAATCTTTTATCAATTTGTTTTCAGACACCAAGAGACAAGCAGAGGGGGTGCTAAACAAAGAACTGAATGATGTTGAATCATCACACTTGTCGAGTGTAGAAGAACAACAAATGCCAAGGAAGAGAATATGCAGCCTCAATATACATGCAGAAACCGGAAGCAGTGGGGAGGAAAGCGAAGTGGAAAATGCTGGTATGGATTGAGTTGTACACTATCTAAAAATGTTGTCACTGTATTTACAGAGATATATGTTTTAATATATTTAAAGTTCTGAGAGCATGGTTTGAACCGCTGACTAGATAATACCTTATTAAGTACTATTTAATTTTAAAACACTAGTAGGAGTGTTTTATCAGATATAAAACGCGAGGCGCAGCCCAGCATTTTATACTGGATCTGATAAAACATGACAACAAGTGTTTTAAATTGCTTAAAATTAACATCTAACGCACTCGAGCTTAAGCAAGCAATTCTTTTGGAGGGTGTAGCTCTGTTGGAGAGGTTCCGGCTGCTTAGTTTACTCGCCAAGCCGGCTTACGATGAACTCCGTTCTGCGCAGCTGTCTTCTCGGTAGAAGAGACTTTCAGCCATCCCAGCATCCCGACTTGACTAATATCAATTATGCCGAGAATTAGCCTCTCCAAGGACAGATCTAGAGCTAACGTCACATCACAGGTGGAAACGGAATTAATAAATAAAATAGTAACATGAACGTACGAGATATCTTACCTGGTAAGCATACAAAGCCGAGCACAACGAACTATATGCACCTACCGACCAAAGGGAAACCAAAAAAAAACGCTGGATAACGCAGGATACCAATCTAAAAGAAATCACCCGGACTAGCCGGAGAGCAAGCCCGACGAGCGGGTGCGGCATAATGCAAAACGAACACAACACGGACATTGCTAGCAAGGATGACAAAAAAGGACTACCCCCACCATTTACACTGTGCCAAGGACACACACAACAGAGAATAAGCACTTCACGGACAGACAAAAGAGTCAATGGTGAGGGGACAAACGCACGTACAAGCAGACAAATAAATCACGAAATTCAATATGCTGATGAACAGATACACACATCGGCAAGCAGCCGAACACCCGGCAAGCAGCCGCACGGGGAGGGGACAATAGCCCGAGATCGAGCAAACAGCCAGAGGGGGGGGGGGGGTCAGGCAGGCAGCCCATGGTACCGGCAAAAAACAGCCGGAGGTAGACCGGCAAGCAGCCAGCAAGCACAGGCAAGCAGCCTGAAAACAAAAACCTATTTCTTTGGGAAAGCGAGTTCACAGTGTGAGAAGCAGTATGCAAGTGAGCACATCGCATGAGCACAGCAAATAGCAAACTCCCGCCCGCAGACAACAGACTGCTTCTGATTGGTCAATGAAATTGAACCCTGCATAAATGCATAAATTACATATTATAACGACCCACAACACAACTCGTGCTAGAAGTTAACTATTTTTATTGCATAAACACATTTAACATCTAACGCACTCGAGCTTAAGCAAGCAATTCTTTTGGAGGGTGTAGCTCTGTTGGAGAGGTTCCGGCTGCTTAGTTTACTCGGCAAGCCGGCTTACGATGAACTCCGTTCTGCGCAGCTGTCTTCTCGGTAGAAGAGACTTTCAGCCATCCCAGCATCCTGACTTGACTGATATCAATGATGCCGAGAATTAGCCTCTCCAACGCCACCCTCCAGCGCAGCTGGAGAAGGGGATTTGAGGCACGAACCCACTCCAAAGGCGTTCCCCAACCCCAAACAAGTCTCAAACAATGTGACGAGCAGTTTGGAGAATGATGTGGGGAGGTGTGCGAATATAGCGCAAGTAGCAAAATCTTGATAACATGGTCCGGAACACCCGCCAGAGCGGTCGAAGTAGCTGCACCAATGCGAAAAACTGTGGCTAGAATAATTCCCAGGAACACCTGCAGCCTTGAGAATGAAGCGGAGCCAAGCATTAACCAGAGACGGCGACAGAGGCGCACCATTGACGCACAAAAACAAAGAACCAGGGAACGAACCGCGGATGGCCAAATACCGAGACAGCGCAGCAACAGGACAAATCTGGTGACCCGAAGGCCCAATTAAGATCGTGCATCCCTGGTGAAAAGGATCCATTTTAGACGACTTTAAAAACAAGCGATAGTGTCCCGCAGCATCCCACTGAATGTCGCTTAAAGACAAATGGCATGACGGGACGTATCCCGTTGAAGCGAAGCAGAGCAGACGAAGCAGAGCAGACGTGTATTTTGTGCTCCGCTAAATCTCAAGTTCAAAATCAAAGCAATCTACTAAAGCGGCAATGAAAATCTATGTGAATAACAGTCGAAGTGTAACACTTTGCGCCTTAGAAGTTGAGTCGAACACTACGGTTGAATGTGTGCAGAATAAAATTCAAGAGCTAGAAATTCCCTCAGAACAGCAGCGACTTTTCTTCACGGACAAAGTACGCGACGTTGAGAAAACGTTAGGCGGCTATGAAATATGTAATTGGTCGTCTATAAAGCTGGAATTCACATCGTCTACTACAGATGAAGAAACAACATATGGGGAAGGATTAAAGATTACAGATAAGGGAACCCTGAAGTGGCTCGGTAGCTTTGAAAGCCTAAAATATCTCGTCGAGAAATTGCAATTACCAAAAGCCAAATGGATGACTCCAGGCGGTGGCTCGAAATTGTATGAATGCGAAGAGTTTTCTGTGCGCTGGTATTCAACTAATGGAACACTCACTTTCAAGGGAAATTAAGCCAGTGAAATTAAAGCAAACTTCATCTCCATCTTGGAAAACGAAGTAGAATAGATTAGCCAAAGTCAAGACGAATTGCAATATAGCAGTGATTTACATAAAGATTCAATAAAAACTAATGGCCCGTCCAAAAACTATCCAACGTGTGACTCAACATGCAGTAATTTAGAACAATATCTATTGATAAACGATCTCATGAGTAAATTCATGCAAAGAATAGACGACAAGGTCAAGGGGATTTCGCAAGAAGTAAACAATCATCAAAGAAGGCCAATACAAGTCAACCAGAACGAATTGATCTGATCAACAACCTCAAACGGGAAATCGACGAACTTAAAAATGAAAACTTAGAATTACGCCAAAGGAATGCGACTATATCGTACGCAATGGCAGACTTGCAAACTAAAGTTAAAGACACGGAGAACGAAAAAAAACAGCCTAATTACGGCAATTAAGCTGGTTCAACTCGATCAATCCAAACCTAGTGGAACCAAAAATCAAGTTGACACCTGGCATGTTGTTCGAAATAAGAAACCAAACGTTAGCAAGGATGCCCACAAAACGGCCGCCGATATCTCGGATGTTAACAGATATGAAGTCCTTAGTGACAGCGATGTAGAACCAACAGAAGGACAACGCCCGCCTTATGTCAGATCGATCACGACCCACAAGAATCCTGGCAATAAAGAATCAACTTTTGACAAAACTCTTATTACCGATTCTCCACCCCAGAATAGCTATTCCAAGTCCAAGACATCCGAAGGTCCCATAACAATCTTAGGGGATTCCATGATAAAGATGATTAAACCACCTAAACTGAGTCGATCAATAGGCGAAAAAGTCAACATCAAAACATTTCCTGGAGCAACAATTATTAACGACATGAACCACTACATACAACCCACAATGAAGAAACAACCCAAACTGGTGATTCTACATGTAGGGACTAATGACATTCAACGTAACGAACGCGACGAAATTGTAGCCGAAATGAAATCCTTATGTCAAGGTATCGTGTCCCAAAGTTTGTCAAAAATAGCTATTTCCGAAATAATTAAGAGACAGGACCCGGTTATATACATTAAAAGAGATAAAACTAATTCGTTACTAGCTAAGCGCTGTGGTAAATTCAAGTGGCAGTTTATTCGGCATACTAACATAGATGCTTCTAAATTAAATGCATCTGGATTACATTTGAATAGCCAAGGAACGGCAATGTTAGCAAAGAACTTGATCGAATCCCTCAAGAATTGACTAAATGAACTCAAACCTAGCGATATTGACGATATTGACTATTTTTACAAAATTATAAAATCAATTAACATAGGTGGTAACACTAACAATATTGAATTAAGCACAATGTGCGAAACTAGAAAGTCAACCCTACGCTATGAGCACAATTCAAATTTAAATTATATTGACAATCAACAAGACCGGTTAGTTCCGGCTATCCGAGGCTTCAAAATAGCTTCTTTGAACATAACAAGTCTACCAAAACACATTGACGAACTTCGGATCTGCATGAATGATAAAGAAATAGATGTTCTTGCAATTAATGAAACACGAATGGACGATAGTGTGCCAATCGAGTCAATAGCCATTCAAGGTTACAATTGGATTTCCAAAAACAGAAATAGATCTGGGGGTGGTATCGGTTTTTTCATTAGAGATTCAATAAATTTTCGACCTCGAACTGACCTGAATAATCATGATATTGAAATTCTTACAATACAAATTAGTAAACATAACGTTAAACCGTTCTTAATTACAACGTGGTATCGACCACCGAACGATCCAATTGACACCCTTTATAGATTTGAGAACTGTTTACAACTAATAGACAATGACAATAAAGAAAGTATTATCCTAGGAGATGTAAATTATGACTTTTTATCCACAAGTCTATCTCCCCAAGCTTCGGAACTCAAATTTATTACAGGACTGTATCAATATGAACAATTGATAAGTGAACCTACAAGAGTTACTAAAGATACTCGGACATTAATTGATCACTTTTATACAACAAATCCTGATAATATTATTTCAAAGGGAGTGTCAACTGTTTCCATTAGTGATCACTATCTTATTTATGGCATCAGAAAATTTAAGGTCTGCAAAGAAAATGCAAAAATAATCGAATACCGCGACTACAAACATTTCAACGAACAAATATTCTTGCGCGACCTACAAAATTACTTATCCGATTTTGACCTGGATCAATACGATCCAAATATATCTTGGCAGATTTGGAAGAATAAATTCTTCAGAATCTGGAACAACCATGCCCCAGTAAAAAGACGGAAAGTCGGCACTAAGCGGCTACCTTGGCTAACAACAGACCTAATTCACAATAAACGACATATTAATTTCCTACATAGGAAAGCTAGAACAACCAACACAACTGATGCCTGGTCTGTCTACAGAAAGGCAAAAAACCAATACAATAGGCAAATAAAAGATACAAAGTGCTCCTATTATCGAGGCAAACTACATAGCAATTCAGGAAATTTAAAACAAACATGGAAAACACTCAACGAATTGATGAATAGAAAGTCAACTAATAATAAAATCCCAGAAATGAAAGATGAGAATGGTGAAGTAATTGACGAAACGCTGATCCCTAATGCCTTTAATAAATACTTTGTTGAACTAGGGGAAAAACTTGCGAATAAAATTCCTCAATCGAATATTTTACCGGATAGTTTTCTCAGTGATGTACACCATCCAGCTAATGGGCTCCCTAGCTTTCAAGAAATTTCAGAAAATGATGTTTTGACTCTACTTCATGGTTTAGGGCCCAATAAAGCATCGGGAATCGATGGTATCTCCTCTCGTATCTTAAAACTTTCGGCAGCAGTTATTTCACCATCCCTAACATCAATATTCAACCAGTCAATCTTAACAGGCATATTTCCCAATGATTAGAACATCGCAAGAATTACTCCGATCTTTAAGTCTGAAGCTAAAGATGAAATGACAAACTACAGACCAATATCCGTTATATCAGTAGTTGCCAAAATTGCAGAAAAGCTGATTTATAACCAAATCTATAATTATTTACATAACTATAATCTACTTTCAAACTCCCAACACGGATTTAGACCACTTCACTCAACTGTTACAGCATTACTGGACATAACCAACGAGTGGTATACAAATATTGACATTGGGAAACTAAATGGGATTGTATTTCTGGATCTGAAAAAAGCATTCGATACTGTCGACCACAATATACTCTTAGACAAAATAGCAACTTATGGAATAAAGGGAACGGCACATCGCTGGCTGGAGTCGTATCTATCAAATAGGACCCAGTGCTGTTGTGTGAATGGCAAACTATCAAGTCCATCAATTATGAAAACAGGCATACCTCAGGGTTCTGGTTTAGGCCCATTGTTATTTCTAATTTACATCAATGATTTACCAAAATGTTTAAACGCCGGGACAAAACCAGATATGTTTGCGGATGATACCCAAATTGCAACATCAAGTGACGATATCAAAGTTATCACTGAAACATTAAATAGAGATTTAAACAATGTTGCAAATTGGCTGTCCGCAAACAAATTAACTCTGAACAATAGTAAAACCGAATATATGATAATTGGTTCCAAGAAAAGGCTTAGTCAAGTGACTGCCGATCCTGCTATCAGTATAGGTAACTTAGAAATTAAGAGAGTTGAAATGACAAAACATTGGGCCTAATGATAGACGAGTCTTTAGACTGGACCGCGCAGGTCGAACACATTTCAAAAAAGGTCACTTCAGGCCTTGCTATTCTCAGACGACTCCGGGATACAGTCGAATTCAATACCTTAATAACAATATACCAATCCATAATTCAACCTTATTTCGATTATTGTGCTCAAGTGTGGGGTTGCTTAGGGAAAACATTAGCAGCTAAAGTCCAAAAATTACAAAACAGAGCGTTTCGAATAATCACTCGTGAGAATTATACGACACGATCGGCTGATATATTAAACAAGCTAAAAGTTCCGAACCTCGAAAAAAGAAGAATGCAACAACTTTCAATTCTCATGTACAAGGTGAAAAACAAATTGGTCCCCGATTACTTGTGTGATATGTTCACAAATGTTAGTGATGTACACGACCATAA
>CACRXK020002159.1:0-27208 GCA_902702795.2 Paramuricea clavata
TACAGCACGATATGCAATTGTCCCCAATGTTCCCCTACGTTCCCCTACAAATATTGTATTTTCCCTACTAATATTGTATATTTGTAGGGAAAATACACTGGGCTGTATAATAACTGGAGGACCTGCTCTTATACTTACTACACAATAGAGAGTTAAGCTTCACGTTCAACGACGAACGTCAGGCAAAGAAAAATTCTACGATAAAAAGCGATAAAAAGTAAATGGGCTTGTTGTTTCATATGAAGGAAAATATGACACGCAGAAATCGAACGACTTTATGCCAAGAAAAGTCGGCCTTGCCGTTTGGCGCTCCCGCAAACGTGAAGCTCAAACTCCCTATTACTCTAAAACCCGAGCAAAATTGCAAAAACCTAAAGTTTTTTCAAATAACCAGGGGGTGTGGAAATTGTAGCGGGCTCAAATCCGAGCCTGGTCAGTGGTGAGAATTACGGACCAGTTGTCATGGAAATGCCGTAAGCAAAGGCCAAAATCCGCCATGTTTTTGGCTGCACTTTTTTCGCGTGAAGGTTCTCCTGGGAAAATACAATATCACTCATCACCATACTCATCACATGATATTTCAGTGCTTCCACATTCAAATTTAAATTTTTAGTTTCCATAAAAAATCCTGCAGTTCCATACAATGTTCCATACTCCATAGAAGCCATAAAATATTGAAATTTACGGAAGAACTGATCTGGATAATCACAAAAAGAGAAATACGACTTTTGTAGGTAAACCGTAAAAGAAACCCCCTACGTTCCCCTACAAATTACCATTTTCCCCGTAGGTATTCCCTACTCCCTACAAGAGGTGATAATCCCCTACTGTAGGGGAATCCCCCTACGAGTGGCAGCCTTGTGATTACGTGATTGATATGTTTGTAATATTTCGCCCAATTGCAACGAGGAATGATGACGTGTGCACACGCGTTTATCCAATCAGATTAAAGAAATATAGCGATAGAACACGTCAGCAAATTGGAATTTGGATTTTGGAAATCGGAACTTTTAAAAAAAAAATAAAACAGCGGCTTTTGCATTTAATCAGAGAATAGATACTATGGACTATAATCTCTCCTATGTGGTTTAAATTGCCACCAATGACAATGATTAAATGAGAAAGTGAAGCCGGAAGTGTCCATTTCGTGCGATTTATCTCTTTACTCACATTTTCGGTCTGTTTCCCAACAACAGGCTTGTTGAAACTTGTTGTGACAGGACAAAAATTGTTTGTTGTGGACAGGTTTGTCGCAGGTCTGATAACAAGCTTGCTGCAGACTTGACAAAAACAACTCGCGACAGGTCTGTTGGAACAGGTTGTAACAGACCTGTTGATTTCAACAGACTTGCTGCAAGTTGTTCTATCAGACCTGTTATCTCTTGTTAGTAACAGGTTTGTAGCGGGTTGTTTCAACAAGTCGCTACGGCCACAGATGAGGTAATACAGATGTGAATCTCCTGTGAAAATGTGTCACACGGATTAAATAAACTTTAAAATTGTATTAATTCACTATTTTATTAAATTTTGATAATGCAGAGGAATAAAACTATACATATTATAGAAGTATTCATGTTTTTTTATGCGAGAGTTATGTTTTGAGGCATTTATATCATTCGCTGTTTTGTTATTTATGCACGAGCATCTGAAATTCCCAGCAAGTGTATTTCACGATTTTAATAAGAAGTAGATAGGGAAAAAAACAAACTTTTGCTAAATAAAATGTTATATTAACACTTTTAATAAAAAGAAATCAATAAAAGTGATCGCTTACCGTTACTCTTGAAGAATTAATTCCAAAAATAGCCGTCGGTAGCGTAGACTTTTTAAAAAAACAATTTTTCGTCTTTCGAACGGCGTTTTCCTATCTCTTTCCTTATTAAATTTCAGAATGACACTTGCCAGCGCTCGCCGGAAGTGAGAATTCCGTGTGACACAAAACAATCAGCAATTTCACAGGAGATTCACATCTGTACTTACCTCATCTGTGCTACGGCTCTGTTGTCAACAGCTTGCGACAGACCTGTTACCGCAAGCCTGTTACCGCCTGACGAAACCAACAGACCTGTCGCGACTTGTTGACAACTTGCCGCAAGCCGGTAAAATCAACAGCTTGCGACAGGCCTGTGAGATTTCTGGCTGTATATGATCGTGCACGGGAATTCAACGATTCAAATTTCGGCTTTTCAGAGTCGTGCACCAAGAAAAATACATTAACTAAACTAGCAAGAATGTTCAGAGTTAGACACAATGCAAAATCCATAGAAAACAGGTACAAATCGTTGAAAAATTTAACGAAATTGTCTGAAACATTTTGCCCACTCACGAAAGGCCGCCATTTTGAAAAGGATAAATTGGGTTAATTAGGCAGCTCATTAATATTCTATTTTGTGACAATCGATCCACAATCCACTTAGGGGCTGTTTATATGAGGCGAGCCAGCTCGGGTACCCGAGCTAGCTCGCTTTAGGCAGGATCCCGTCTTTGTTAATATTTCCTACTAAATTTCATGTTGCGTTTATATGAGAACCGAGCTGGCCCGCCTAACCGAGGTCCCGCTTCGTGTGACCCGAGACCTCGGGTAAACGAGCTGGGTAGTTTTCCATATAAACGCAACAGGGAGGGCTAGCCCTCCTAGTAGGGCTGGAAATTCAGCAAATACGCATGCGCAAATAATTAACATAATTCAGAATGCACAAACAACTCCCATATAAGGAACCAACTACCATATATGGAGTTGTTTACGCCAAAAAAAATAAGAACACGAAGAGCCAGCCCTTGATGTAAGTTTCATGTAAACGCGTGGTGAAATTCATCTCGGGGATGCGAGCCAGCTCGGGTACCCGAGCTGGCTCGCTTCCTATACTCGCCAGGCACAGTGCCCAGCGAGTAATTATTTGGAAGGGTTTTTTTTATAGGTAATGGTATGAGAAAAAAATTTTAGACCTTAATTTTACTGGTATTAGTATGTGTTTACCCGTAATTTTAGAGGTATTTGTCCAGAGAATTTTTTTTGAACCTTAATTTTACTGGTGTTAAAAAAATAAGAGCCCCCAAATTAAAAATTTGTCCCGAGCTCTCGAATTTCTCTGTGAGGCCCATAGGTGAGGCCCTACGACTAGCCATGGACTAGCTAATAGAGAATGGCTCTTGCTGGACCTCTAGAAAGAACAGCTACCAACTGACAGAGCCATCTGGTAAAAACTTAGTTTAGTTTAAGATAAAATCAAATGCTTATAGTAGATTAGAAACAATGTTTTGTCTTAAACTTTATATGAGTATTGAATACTTTGATGCTACAGTAATTTGTAATCTATGGTGTTGTACACCCTTACCATATTATTTCCTCTATTTAACACCCACCTCCTAATTAGCCCCCAGTCCAGACTTGCTGAAAAGGAATAAGTCCCTACCCTCTAGTAATTAAAAATGTAAACTTGTAGCGAAATATAAATACATATGTTCTAGATAGCATTTACTAATACTGCTGTGTATATATCGTTTACTGACACGGCTACATAATGGTAAATTGTATAACAAGCCTCCAGTCCAGAGCCAGTTGGAAAAAAATGAACCCCCAGGGGCCTATGGTAATTGATAAACGTTTACCTTAAAATATAAAGAAATCTTGGAGTTCTTACAGAGTAAAGTTTGACTATATTATACACCACATAATTTCTAACCAAAGATTAAAATTCTTACTGTTTCATAAACACCAGGTTGTCCTTAACTTTGAGATATTACTAATTGTTCACTAATAGTGAAATTTAACTATAAACACACAAATAAATTGACTAAGCTCAACTAAGAACATAATTAACTAAGTGGGTGTAGGTAGTTCCGAAACCTTAAGAGGGGGGGGGGCAAAAAGAGAGATAGAGTATCCCCTGTGGTCTCTGAAATGACTGTTCATGCACTTTCGGGGGAAATATTTTAGGTGCTTGACCAAGCACGCAGATAATTTGATTTCGCTTGCAGGTAAGTTAACTATCAAACCTTGTTTGGTTTGCAAGAGCCATATTTTTGTTTTCGCAAAGCTAAAGAAAATATGGTTTCCTCGCGTATTTATCCTTTAGAATGTCCTCCAACATTGTCTTAAGAAGAAAGAATGAGATTCTTTGCAACGGTTTCAATTCCCAACATTGTTGAATATTAGCATAAACATCGTCAAGACAGGCTGGCGGTTTTGGAAGTCGTTTCCCTGACTTTAGAGCTTGTATCAACTGCAAGAAATTAAATTTCCATGTCAGGAGGTCCTACGTGTAATGTGGGTCTGTGGATTACGGCTCTCAACATGAAGGTGTATATAGACCCATTGCACATGACGTCACAGCGCCGGTGACGATGCATCTGGAGGACAAATTGGCAATCTATGCACAATATAAATTTTGTAAACAAAGCAACTTTTGTAAAAGTTTATTACAATTTTGTTACAATTTTGTATTAAAATGGTTAATTTTTGCGCTGAATGTGGTTGTTGTACCCGAACAGATACTGTTAGGGAGCATCAGGAGGACACTCAAAGGATTTGTGACGTCAGTACAATGGGTCCATAAAGGCCCATTTCCACTCAGGAAAATTTTCCGCAGAAAGAAGATTTTGTAAAATGTGATTGGCCGACACACAAATTTTCCGTCGGAAAAAAATTTGAAATGATATTTTTGAAAAATAAATTTTCAACCAGTGGACTATAAATTAAGGTAAATATTGCATGAAATTTAATAAGGCAGCAGAATTCCAAGAATTGAGATTTCCAGGTACAAATTAAAAGGTGCTCATATGTTTGGAACATAATTCGCTGCCCCAATATTTCGCCAAGTGTCCGCCAGCGCAAGAGCCTGGCAAAGAAAAAATAATTGATCAAAACCGACTGACCTCTGAGGTGAATTCGAAATGCCAATCTTCATAAGGACGTTTCCCGTAAGAAAACATTTCCCACAAGGTAACGCCTAAACTCCAAACATCGCTATAAACAGTGAATTTCTTTTGTTCCAAACACTCAGGAGCCAACCTATACGAATTAACAGCATGGGATGTAATATTTCAAGTAATATATGAACAACGATAGCGAGTGTTTCACCGGGATATCCAACCTATACGAATTAACAGCATGGGATGTAATATTTCAAGTAATATATGAACAACGATAGCGAGTGTTTCACCGGGATATCCAAACACGAGAAAACAATGTATGAAAACACGAGAAAACAATGTATGAAAACACGAGCGCGAAGCGCGAGAAACAATGTATGAAAACACGAGCGCGAAGCGCGAGTGTTTTCATACATTGTTTTCGAGTGTTTGGGTATCCCGGTGAGACACGAGCTCGAGTTGTTTATATGGCTTTCTCAAATGAATCGAGACGTAACAGAATGTTTTCGTTTGCTGATTTGAATAGAATTCTTAACCAAGCATAACGTAAATAATTAGGAATTCTATTCAAGTAATTTTGCATGCGTATAATTAAGATATTTGATGAAAACACTAGTGACTTTCATCAAGTTTCACCGGGTTATCCAAATGGCATCTTGTGATCAAATAGGTGATTATCATATGGCTGAATTGCTCATGAATTATTACAGTCGTGCCAATAGAAACGTTCCGAAAAATGTTGACCAGTTCATTTCCTAACTTCGAGGAGTTCCTCTGAACAATTCCTCAACAATTTGATAAGTTCCTTAAAAAGTTCCTAACTTCCTGTTTCATTGACCAATCAGATTGTTCAAAAATAAAATATAAAATTTGATTGGTCAATGAAACAGGAAGTTAGGAACTTTTTAAGGAACTTATCAAATTGTTGAGGAATCGTTCAGAGGTGTTCCTTCAAGTTAGGAAATGAACTGGTCAACATTTTTCGGAACGCTTCTATTGGCACGACTGTAATGATTTGAGAAATTTATGACTATATGACTATGAGGACTGGACTAGATTAGCTATATAACAAACGTACTTGCAGGGAGGTGAGTCCGGGATTGGACGCACCGAGGGTGGCTGGAGCTTTCCCGAACTTACCGAGCGAAGCGAGGTGAGTTCGGGAAACTTCCAGCCACCCGAGGTGCGTCCAATCCCGGACTCACCGAACCTGCAAGTACGTTTGGTTTTTATCCCATACACCGAGCCATACATACATTTGTAGCTCTTCGCGATATATTCGTCGATGTTTTGTGAACATTTTCCCGGCCAAAAAAATCACTGGGCATGTTTTGTGAACATTTTCCCGGCCAAAAAAATCACTGGGCAAGAAAATACTTCTTTATCTACGTCTACATTACCTTTACTGCATTTTTTCTTTGGTTTTTCTTCAGTCTCAGTATGTTAGTCACCGAAAAAAGTTCTTTAAAGTTTAGGTTTATCGGCTAAATCTTGTCGGCCGCCATATTTGTTTAATATTGTTATTGCAACGTAAGCAGTTTAGCGGGTGAGTTCGGGCGAAAAGCAGGCGAGTTCGGCAAAAAGCAGGTGAGCTCGACGACAAGCTCACCTGCTCTAAACCAATCAGAAAGCCGCTTTTAACACACGTATGGGATAAGATTTCAAGTCCGCGCAGTTGAAGTTGTGGAAGGTTCTCCTTCCAGTGTAGAGCAAAGAAGCAGTGTTATTAATACTTACCATCTAATCGGTAATCTCTGATTCTCTCTGTGACTTCGGTAATAATCGTCGTCATAAATACGACTCAATCCAAAATCACTGATCTTCACATGAGACTCAGTGGCTACGAGGATATTCCGAGCTGCAAGATCGCGATGCACGAGCTTTTTACTTTCCTGCAATAAGTCCAGAAAAAGCGTAGTTAACAAGAGCAAACGTTCTCTGATACTATTTGGGGACCACTTTTTTAGTACTTATTAACTCTCTTATTTTCATTAGATATCATTGAAATTTTAAGGTATATATCTTATAAAACTTGAGCCACTGTACCACAAAAAGAAATCTTACCAAATACTGCATTCCCATGGTGATTTGGATGGCAAACTGTAACAAAACCTCATTTCCAAGAATTATCTAACATAAAATGAAACACATGCAATCATGAGTAGATGGATTTCACTAAAGACTATCGTACAACCGGCCGGTAATTATGAGAGTGAGAAAATAAATTACGGACCTATAGGGTTGTTGGCCGGAAATTTTTTTTATTTTTTTCATTATGCGTAGATTATTGTAGTCTTGCATTCGGAGGTAAATAGAATAGAAAGATGTACAGGGTGTCTAAAAAAAACGCAATGGAAATTCAACAAGCTGTCGTGCATCATAAACCTGAGGCGCTTTCCATTAACCCAGCCAGACCGGTCAAATTGTTGAATGGAACACAAAACATTCGGGCTTCCGACCTATGAGTTCCATTTTCGCTAGATATTTGAGAAACATAGACCAGATTTTTCCATTGATACAGATACGGATCTGACCGGTCAGGCCATTAAATGGAAAGCGCCCTTAGCTACACAATTCAATTTTTACATAAGAAGAAAAAGCTTGTTATTTAGCTTTTCTATGATACTCTTTCTTAAATTTTTATTTGACGAGTATGTGGCCATTTCTCATCTTTACGATTTAAAAAGAGTATCATTGGACATTGAAAAGCTAAACAACTGTTCTTTCGTCCTGTGTAAATGATGCACGACAGCCTGTTGAATTTTCATTGCGTTTTTTTAGACACTCTGCAGTTTAATTTGTTTGCTCTTACAAGTATAAGCGTTAACAACTCTGAGCTTGAACATCATGATTTTCTTCTTTCTGACGCACTTAATTGACCATTTAAAGCCCCGTTTACACTACGCTTGATTTTTGGTACCGTACCACTTTTTTTGTTCTTGGACTGCCTAAATAGGTAGTCCAAGAACCAAAACAGTGGTACGGGTACCAGTTTTATCCGTGCCGTACCAAAAATTGAGCGTAGTGTAAACGGGGCTTAAATGGTCAATTAAATCCACACTTAAAACACTAAGATAACAAGTTATTCATAACATACCGAGACATTTTTTTTAGCTTTTAATAAAAACAAATATGTCTCAGTATGTTATGAATAACTTGTTATCTTAGTGTTTTAAGTGTGGACTTAATTGACCATTTAATTAACTTTTTGAACTTTGTTAGGATTAATTACTAATTTTTTTCATAATTTTGTTGCAAGCTGTATATACTAGCTGTTTAGAGTAAAGATAGCAATAATTATAGTCAGTATTTTATGTAAATAATTATTTCCTTCTTATTTGAGGACCCTTACATGAAAACAATCTTTGATGCATGATAAGGCTTCTTCACAAAAGATTGTTATAAATAAATTAATAAATAAACATGTGAACGAGTAGACGAGTTATGAATGTTCTGAGTTTACATATGTACCATCATCTAAACATTCATAATTCATCCACTCGTTCACATGCATGAGGAGAAGAAAATCGCACTAGAGTAAACCGGACTTGCACATTTTAAGAAAGCAAACATTAACCCATTACGCTGCATTGCGATTTGCTCCCTATTTTATTATTTTACTCTGTCTATAAACGCCAGATGATTTCACTGGAATTTTTTTTCAAAATCCTTACAAATATAAATCAGTTTCTTTAGAATGGATTTTAGTTGAAAATAGTATGGAAATCAAATTTTCATACTGATTTTCCGGATATACCACATCTTTTCCTAAATACGAAAAAAAATTTCCGGACATACCAAAAAATTTTCCGGATATATAATATTTTTCTCGGAAATGAAAAATTTTTTCCGGAAATAACATAGATTCAAGGTTTCAAAAGTGCCCTTTAGGCAAAAAATGCAATCTTAATGAAAATTTTTCACGCAAAAAAAGGGCACTTTGCTTCCGGAAAAAGGGCACTTGGCAAAACTTGGGGAGGCCTGGTCCCCCTGTTCCTACGCCCCTGTATACTATGGTGATTTAGTGATGCAATCGCAAATTCCATAGTAAGAATTTCACTATTTTTTCCAGTGTTTTACTCGTCATGTGGAGAGCGCTAGTAGTTGTCTAACGCCACGTGGTTTTAAGCGTCATAAACGCAATGGGTTATTAGTTTTGATCGCACTGTTTGAACATTACACTCATGCATTGAAAAAACTTTCTAAGAAGGTCTTACCGCGTTTTTCCGATCCCTTAAGTATTTATCTAGGGATCCCTGTGGGACAAGCTCTGTGACCAGCAGCAAATTCTTTTCCCCGTCTGGAAAACAAAAATTCAGACATTTAGTTTTATGGAAACACTCCTGTTGGGGATCTAATAGAGCTAAGCATGTTTGTTTTCCTGTTGACTCCCAGTTCACTCGCATATAATTTCAATAAACTGTTGAGATTATGATCGCACTAAAACCAGCGATGGATTTACTGGCACTCCATTTAGCCTTAACAGGCGGTGTGTTTGCAAGGGGTGCCATTCTCCTTATTAATTTTTTTGAATTGGAAAGCAATTACAAAAAACAAAAATAAAATAGAGACAAAATGGGACAGTAGGATTGTTGTAAAATTATCCAGCAATACTGTAGGCTAGTGCCTTGCTGTCGCCCCCCCAAAAAGCTCAAGGAGGACCCCCACCCCTACCAGATCTACCGGGATCCATCTCTGCCTCAAAAAGATAAGAAAACTTCGACATTTCAAAACAAAACTCTTAATATCTGCAATTCGTAGAAAGGGATTTCATTCAAAACGTCCATTTTTTCTTATCATTTTCTGGTAGTGACATGAAAACCTTAATATTTAAGAATACTTCCTAGACTGGACCCCTTGGGATTGACTCGTCCCCAGTCGCTCGCGTTGGATGATGGGAATGGGTTAGGTTTGTTGTCAACGCCTAACCCGCGAACGGGCATATTCTCCCGCACTAAAATGTAACGAGGGACTGTGGAAGAGTCAGCCCTTGGGATATAATTAAAATGCTTGTCGCATTCATCACATTCTATTATACATTACTAGAACAGTGGTAACTGGACATGCCAGCTATCTGAAAATGCGAGTTGCATGCATAAACACGGCTTAGCTGATCGAGTCTATAGGCTTGTTGTAACACTTGCAATTTTTGCTGCGATTTCAGGTGGAACTTTCTTCTTCTGGTGGATGTGAACGAGTGGATAAGTTATGAATCTTCAGATGAGGGTACATGTACTCCGAACATTCATAACTCATCTACTCGTTCACATCCATCAGGAGAAAATCGCACTAGAAATCACAACAAAAATTGCAAGTGTAAACGGGCCTTATCGCGTCTTGTCGTCTATGTGAAGGGAACATACTATAGGAAGGGAACATATTATGTGAAGGGAACATATTATGTGAAGGGAACATACTATGTGAAGGGAACATATTATGTGAAGGGAACATATTATGTGAAGGGAACATATTATGTGAAGGGAACATACTATAGGAAGGGAACATACTATGTGAAGGGAACATATTATAGGAAGGGAACATATTATGTGAAGGGAACATACTATAGGAAGGGAACATACTATGTGAAGGGAACATATTATAGGAAGGGAACATATTATGTGAAGGGAACATACTATAGGAAGGGAACATACTATGTGAAGGGAACATATTATAGGAAGGGAACATATTATGTGAAGGGAACATATTATAGGAAGGGAACATATTATGTGAAGGGAACATATTATGTGAAGGGAACATATTATGTGAAGGGAACATACTATGTGAAGGGAACATATTATGTGAAGGGAACATACTATGTGAAGGGAACATACTATAGGAAGGGAACATATTATGTGAAGGGAACAATTATGTGAAGGGAACATACTATGTGAAGGGAACATACTATAGGAAAGGAACATATTATGTGAAGGGAACATATTATGTGAAGGGAACATATTATGTGAAGGGAACATATTATGTGAAGGGGACATACTATATGAAACTCCAAGAAATCGCACGATAAATTTGTTATCCAACTTCATGAGATTAACGGCTTCTTGTTTAAAACTGTTCTTGTAAATCTCGGAAGCATCATCTTTGCAACACTTCACGGCAACATCCTAAATGAGATAATAGGAGAGCCTTAGAATTAATAGGCAAGATTTACTAAACAGAATGGTGGAGCAGATGGTAGCTTGCAAAGCAGGCGTTTTTGTCCCCGCACGTATAAAAACGCCTGTTTTGCATGCGTGCGTCACATGCGAAATAGTTAATTTTAATATAAATAATTTTAATAGAAAATCTACTAAAAACGCCAGCCACTTTTGTCACTTGTAAATGTTTGGTTTTTTTTATAATATTTTCTGCTAGAAATGGCTGCCATCTTATAGTCAATGAAATTTGCACTGTATTTCGAAAAGATTGCACTGCTCTGAGCCAATCAGAAATGAGAATTTTTTTCATGTATATTATTAGCATTTTAACAACACATCTCTTCTAAAAACTGTATATTTCCAATCTATTTGGATTCATCTTCAGCAGTATATTTTGATAAGTCATATCTTGCACATATACTGCTGAAGGTGAGGCCAAAAAAAAATATGTGGGTTTCCGGTTTCCCGACCCTACCTAGCTTTTGGACGTCGAAATCCCGACCCTAAACTTTTTTATTGGATCATGCTTGTAAGTGTTTCCACTTAGAGGAAAACGTTTGTAGAAAATTGAAATTTGAGGCAAGCACTTGCAAGCACTGACTATACAAAATGGCGTCCGGTTGTTAGGAGAATTAAAAAAGTTTAAAAAAAAAGTTAAAACCGACCTACCCTACCTAAGTTTTTATAAGAAGAAACCGGAAACCCACATATTTTTTTTTGGCCTGAATCAAAATAGATTCGAAATATTTTAAAATAGATGTGTTGTTAAAATGCATACTGTTTTCAGAATAACATTAGTTCTACATATTCTTCTCACATTTGACTTAAGACTGCACTGAGACAGTCATGGTGTTATTCAGATACACTACTGTTTATACAAGCAGAAAGAGAAACCAAGGTTTACCATAGGCGGACGTGTCTTATGACCTTGAGCAGGTCTCGTCAACTTTGCTTTCGTTACGACTCCAAAAGCACCCTACAACGAAATAAACATAAATAATTATTTCCTGATATACAAACCTATCACCTATGTTGCTTGTGATGTTACTCTGAGTGTATATCCACACCGGGCAAGCTTGAAAAATATGCCTGGCCACGGTGGAAATCGAACCTACGACCTTTGGAATACTAGCCCAAAGGCAAATCTCTGCCATAGCTCTACCTTTACTCACCTGCCCTAACTCCCGTCCAAAGGCGAGATATTCAAACGGGATTTGATGCGACTTCATACTTTCTTCAAATGTTTCACCGACTTTCGTTCCACTCTTCCACTCTGAAAATATAATAGGATGGCTGAATCAATTGATATGCTGTAATTGGCCGCAAAAAATATTTTGCTTGGAATAACCGGCCAAGACAAAAAGTGGTCTGTCGGACAATGGACAAAGCAAATATTTTTCATATTTTTTTTTAAATTAGCATGATATACAATATTTCGGCTGGTCATGTTGGTCTGCACTGTAATGCATCTAAAACTGAAATCTACTTACCAGTCCTAACGCGTCGGCAAATTCTCTGGTCGGATTCCAGAAATGCCCTCAAACGTCTAGACGCCATGCAGGCATCGGGGGAAACTCACTATTTCTGACACCGTATTATTACGAATAATGGACATTGGTCAAGGACAAATGAATCAAATTTTGGTTAAATTTGAATGAAAATTAGATGAGAAAAGCAAAAGTTTGTCTTGCTTTTCTGGGCAGAGCAAAATGAATTCGTGATAATCAGGGTTCGTACATGTGAGGAAACGTCAAATTCAAGGACTTTTCAAGGACATTCAAGACCATGTATCAGCAAATTTAAGGACTAAATACTGAAGAAAAGGGGATAGAAATCAGATATGAACATGCAAAATCAATTCAAGAAAATTGATTAAAAAACTCATTAATAATTCACGAAGAAAACACAAAGAAAAATCATAAGCGTGTCGTATCTGTATATGTGATACAGATTCATGTTGATTTACATAAACTTTAACTTTGATTTTCTCGGCTTAGACAACGTTTATTTTTAAAATTACTTCGCCAATGAACTCATAAGATGAGTCGTTGTATATCCGATACAACACGGCCGCTCATGTTGTAAATAGTACATGTCAAACAATTTCAGAAAATATCCAAAAACTAAAGCAAGAAAACTTTCAAGTACTTCTTTACAAATTCAAGGGCTTGAATTTTTGTTTTCAAATTCAAGGACATCAAGGACTTTCAAGTTTTTTATGAACACTGGATAATTAACCCATTCAAAAAATTTAATATCAATCTTTTTCGCGTCATTTTATTAATGTACGTTTTGTGTTATCAATGACCAAAACGTACTCGTTTTTAATAAAATATGTTAAGCCTTAGCTTGTTCTTGGTCATTAACACAAAAAAGTATAAATTGAATGCAAGAAGCAGACCTTAATTCGCTTGGCGGAGGTATATACAGTCTCCTGGTTTTGTATTGTACTGATTTATAGTAGATAATTATTGGACTCTCAAGATAGCTATTATTTTGGTAGTTATACAGCATATCTGGCTAGTTGGCTAACTGACTGGCTGTTGGATTAATGGAGTGCTCTAAACAGGGTGTCCACCCTTTGGTGAAGGTAAAATTCAAGGACTTTTCCAGGACTTTCAAGGCCCTTTTTCAGAAAATTCAAGAACATAGAACTGGGAAAAATCTTTGAAAATGGCACGGATTTTAGACTTTGCCAGCAAAATAATTCACTTTATTCAGTAATTTTAATCAAAATCACTAATGTTGGCACAGCTGGAGGTTAAGGAAATTAATTCCAGGACTTTCGAGGACTTCTACCGATTTTCAAGGACTTTCCAGTCCTGGAATGTCTTTTCCAATTCAAGGACTTTCCCGGATTTTCAAGGCCCGTGGACACCCTGTCTAAAAAACTTTTCCAAAATATTCGTACCTAATTTTTGAATAGACTCCTTAGCGGGCGGCATATTGAACGGGTCAACCACGAAAATCGTATCGTCATCACCATCGGTAACAAGTTCAACCGGTTCGACTGGTAACTCGGGCCCAGGCTCTACGCCTCCAACAGCTCCAAATACCGGTTCATCGTACGAAGTGTTTTCATCTGGCTTTATTGAGACTTTAGCATAATCCATACCAATGTCCGACACTTTGCGATTCGCGTTTGGTTTTCTACCAAGAGGTGGTGGGTTTCTACCGTTACCACCATCCGGTGGGCTACCAGATGAGTTTTCTTGTGGTGTTGGTTTAGATGGTACTTCTGTGTCTGGACGCTCTGGTCTGGGAGCATTCGAGTAACTGGTTACAACAACTGCATTCCCTCTTAAGTTTACCCCCTGCCTTGCCCCATTCCCCCTTGGGACAACCTCGGGAACAATTTCAGAATCTCGTTGAGGTTCACCCCTCTCATTCTCAGGGCTATTTCTTGTCACATTCAATTCTTGGGGAGACTTTCTGTTTAAGTCTGGTTGCGAGGACGATGATATCTCGGCAAATGGATCTCTGTTATCAAATGTTAACCCTTCATCTTCAATATTATCCGCTTCCAACCCTGTGCGAATTTCATTAGCCCCCAAATGTTCAGTGACGGTTTCCGGGATATTTCGGTTCGTGGAAGAATCTTGGTTAGGTCTATCGTTTAGCTCAATTTTTTGTGATGGTTTAACCTCGTTCAATTTACCCTTATCCTGAAAACTCATGCTGTTTAGTAAATCTTCCAAACTTGTTTGCGATAACTGCGAAATATCTGCCGTTTCAAGAACATTTGTTTCATTGTTCAGTTCAGGAGTTTTCGCTCTTGGGTTTTCAATGACTGGGTTTCTGTCCTTTTCTGGTCTGTCGCTTGCAGAATCAACAGCGCGCGGTTGTAGGCTTGTTGAAACGCCACCAGGTTGGTAATTTGAATTCGCATTTCTTTTTGAAGGTGGTGACCGTTTTGCTTTAGAATAACCGGAGAACGCAGATTCATTTTTTCCTCCATTATCGGCAGAACTAGTGTTTCCCAATACTAACCCGGACGCTCGCACATAATGCGTCTTTTCTTCAGCGTTATTTCCTCGAATTTTCTGGTACGGATCGTTATCGGCTTCGGCTTCCGTGACCAGTTTTATGCCACTACTTTTGCTTGCAAATGGACCCAGGCTCGCAGAGGACGGCGAATTCAATGTTGTGTTGGACATATCCGTAGAAGAACATTGTGAAAAACTACTAAATGGATCTTGATTCGACAGACTAGCAAAATCACTAGGGATGTCGACAGGCATTGGGCTTTGTTCATCTACAGCACGTACCTTTGACGCTTTAATGCTGTCTTTCGATTTTGAAACAGTATCGTAGCCTGACTTTTTAGAACCAGCTTTCCTGTTTTGCTGTTGAACACTTCTCAAACTACCAGGCTTCATAGCAGTTTGCCTCGATTCGGATAGTTTTAAGGCTAGATTGCCCAAGGATGGTTTTCCAAAGGAGGGAGTTCTGGAAACTGGTAGGGATGGTTGAGGAGTAGTTACTGAGGGGTTTGCGACTCTTACTGCCAAACCGGGGGATGACGATGGTACTAAACTCGGGGGTTTTAAACTCGGTGCTGTAAAACCCTGGGGTCCCATACCCGGTGTGGCAGAACCCGCCGATCTGGTCTCGCGAGATTTGGAAAACAGGTTCTCAAATGTTGCGATGTCAAATGTTGCGCCCGTTATACCCATAGGTGTAGGGGTATTAACACCCGGTGGTCCTAAAACACGTGGTTTTAAATCCTGGGGTGTGCCCGAGGTTCGAGTATTACCAGTGTTGAATCCTCCGACTTTGTTTTCTTTCCCAACAGCTTCTGAGAATGGATCTCTTTCAGAGAAACTCATGTCTAATGTATCCACGTCATGTGACTTAGGCTTTTGATTGGTGGATTCTCTTTCAGCATTGCTCGCGATTGGTCTAGGGAAGTTTCCTCGCATTGGTACGTAGCCGCTTCGGTTCGCGTGTTTGTTCGAAGCGTGTCCAGTTTGGGGGAATTTTGGCACAGCGAAAGTGGTACGGCCAGGATCGAATGAGCTTGGTTTATTATGAGTGTAAGCCATGGAGCCTAAACTGTAGGGCGAAACATAGGTGGTGCTGGTTTTGTTAGCACTTGGCGAAATGTTCTGTTTGTTCGATGTCAACTTCCTCCCTGAAGGTTCATCCCTGCCGTTTACAGACATTTCTGACATTGGATCTCTGTCTAAGAACGACGACAACAGGGCGCCATCTTGAATAGGGTCGTCTTGGTCAGATATTTTACTGTAACTTGCATTATTGACTGGTTGTCTATGCATAGATGTTGCCTGTTGTGGACGTAGTCCAGCTTCATTTGAGGGGACCTCTCTGCACTCACCAGCAGAGGTCGCAAAAGAACTCGTTGCAAAAGGATCTAGTTTTGAAAATTCAACCATCCCACTAAGCGATGACTGTTGGTTTCCTCTTGAGTGACTGTTATCAACTCTTGTGCCGGTTGTCGTTTGCTCTCGGGATTTTGTCCTCGCGCTGGGAGAACTTGGGATATAGCCACTATTTTTAGGCCTTTTAGGGATAGACCCTGATAGATTATTACCTGGTTTAGTGCCCGCCATAACATATGAAGAATTCGGTGACTGTTGTAACATCATAGGATTCAAATATCCTGAATTATATCCCGTTTCAAATCTTGTTTTGGCAACATATTTGCTTTCACAAGGAGCGTCCCAATTAACCATCGATTTTTCCTGATTTTTGGCAGTTGCTGAATTCAACTTAGAAAATATGACGTTAGCCCTGTCCTCAGAATCTGCAGCAAATGGATCGAGATTTCCAGAGAAAAACGTCGAGGCTTCGTTAGGGACACCTGTAGATTCCTGCTCTGGTATCACAGGGTCCGAGTCAACTGTACAATCATTACCCGTCAGCTTAGTATCCTCGTCCATATTTGCAGTACCTTTACCCGTAAGCGTACTATCATTACCTATTACTGTACCCTCAGATCCTAACTGTGACGCCAAGAATCCCATGTGATCCATGGTTTCCAATGAGGCAAAAATGGCATCGGGTTGAGCCAGCGATGGCGTTGTTTTGCTGATCAGCGGTTTCTCTTCGTCGTCATCAGCCGGGTCATCTTCGGTAGAATCTCTCGGTAGAACTTCGGTCGACCGTTTTTGCTGTTTCATTGGGTCGTCCACTGCCGTTTGAACTTCGTTCATAATTACTCCATTCATGGGCCTAACAGAGATAATTTAATAGTAAAACTAAAGATGCAACATTCATTCACAAGGGTTCATGTATTGGGTTCGTACCAGTTGTCATTTGTGAGAACTAGCTCTACATGATGCACATTATAATTATTGTAGTCTAACCTTTCTTCTGAGGCAAAGCTATCGTAGTCAGAGGTCAAGAGGCGAGTTTGATCGTTTGGTTCAAAAGAAGAATCATTCCGAGTGATGCGGTCATACGTTGCATCTTCTGTTACTGTAGGTCTTGGGTACTTTCCTAAATAAGAAATAAATATACATAATCAGCTTTCGCGTGTTGATGTTGATGATGATAACTTTATTAAAGTGTCTTATAGCAAAACCAAAGGTTTCACTAATTTGGGACACTTAAAATTATCCTATTTACACCGACAATATAAACTAATTACGCCTAGCTATATTACATATAAATTAATAGAAAAAACTAATTACGTCTAGCTATTTTACACATAGATTAGTAGAAAAAATAGAGACTCCTATAACTTTAAGTATTACATATGACACAATTCTTACAAGTATCTTCAAGAGTTGTTGCCACCTAGCTCCACCTAATTCACCATAATTTAAATTATTGTTCAAAGGTTCTTACTTTTCTGTATTGTTTACGATACAGGGCTCAGAATGTAATGATTCTTTATTTAAATTTCTCAAACTCATTAATAATTCAGGAAGGAAATTCAAAAGAAATGCATATTAATTCTGTATTTAGAAATAAGAGGAAGATTACAGCCGTTTTTCGTCAACTTTATTTTTAAACTCGATTTTCTCTTAAAGTATTGATTCGTTTGAGAAGCTATATCCAACACTCGCAAATGTTCTTCCTCTGATTTCTAAATACAGACAAGCTGGTTAAAAAAACTCGGCTTTGCCTCGTATTTTCAACCTGCTTGTCTGTATTTAGAAATCAGAGGAAGAACACTTACTCGTGTTGGATATAGTACATACTGTATAAGAGAACGTACTTTCAAATTTCTTCATCTCGATTTCTTCTGGAGACCAAAGCATTTCAGGTGACTCTTTCTCAGGGATTAAATCAAGTTCAGAATCATCTGACATGTAAGATCCCTCATTGCTCCCTATATCCTTCGCTGCCCCGTCAGGGTTGTCACGGCTACCACATGACGAAGTACGAGGTAGATTATCGTCGGTCGGAGTTAGAGAAGGCTGTAAAAAAAATATTAGTTTCGGTGGTATATAATAAACACAAAAATAAACACTGTAGACTATAAAGTACAAATCATTGTAAAGTTCGTCATTACCTTGTCTTTTTTTATATTGAGTGGTTCAATCGTAAATTTCTCGTCGACCGTTTCGGGAATTTTACGTTCTTTTACTTGTGGTGTCACTGTAAAATATGATAGTTCCATCTATCAATATCTATTTACACAAAACACTATTGGTTTTTTTCTGTGTTGGTGTTATGTACTCAGGTGAATATGATGTTTTGTGATGTTACTCTGAGTGTATATCCACACCGAGCGAGCTTGAAAAATATGCCTGGCCACAGTGGGAATCGAACCTACGACCTTTGGAATACTAGTCCAATGCTCTGCCAACTGAGCTATGCGGTCAGGTCGGTTCGAGTATGTGATATTTCGGAACTGAGTCTAGTTCTTTCGATATCAATGCAATCTAGTAATCATGATTTTTTTCTGTGTTGGTGTTTCGTTTGTTCAATACTTACACTTTGCCATTATTTGTCGTAACTGTCGTACAATTTGATTGAATGTTGGACGTTGCTGAAAGATAATACATGCACAAACTTTGCATCAGATACGTTTTTACACACATTACAGACGAGTACTAGCTTTAAATACGGAGAAATATTGTTGAATATTCTATGCTAACTTTGTGTGTTTGGGCTTATTTTAGACCGAAACCCTGACACCATACCTGTCACGTTCTAGGAAGAGTTACTACTTTTAGACTTTTGTAATTTTGTATTCTTTTGTATTTTAAACTTAACCCTAATCCTAACTCTAAATCTAACCTTAACCCTTACTCTAATCCTAACCCTAATCTTAATCCTAACCCTAATCCCAACACTATATCCTTCCGCTTCCTTAATATCAGGACTTTTTTCGACATCTTACTCGATAGACAAATTTGGCTAACGTTGTTTACATGATTGCTACCCAATGGTTGCATGTTAGACTAATTTTTGATCTGGGCAAAAAAAGTAAATTCCCGTAAAGAACTTATTAAAATTAGTAAAATTGCAAAATTTGGTTACGACATGTTGTAAAATACGGAAAATATAGCCTTGCGAAGTTTGCTTATTCTGTGTATGTTTGTATTACGTGGGGGGGGGGGTAATTGTTAACATTTTTTAGTCAAAAATGGTAACAATATTGTTTTTAACATGAGAAGATAAAAGTCATATCTTCAAGCCACCGTGTAATGTTCTGTTTATTGTATAATCCCAAGCAAAAAATTGTGAAATTTCACGCTCGAAAGCAAATTGGAAAAAGTCACGTGATCGATATCTTCACTAGTGAATTAGATATGGAAAATATCTCACTGTGTATTTTTCAGTATCTCACTCTCTACTATATAATAAGACAACTTACCGTTGGTTCAGTAATCCAACAAGATTTCATAATTTTTCCGACCTCTTCCGGACACCATCTATAAATAATCAATCATGTTGAGTAAGAGGCTTGCAATATACCGTTCCGGAAAGTACTCGGCTTTGGCTATTGTTTTGAGATATTGGGTTTAGAGTCCTTTATCTTGTTGCAGATGGTCAGACTTTAGTTATAAATAGGATGGAAGATAATTAGCTAAGAGAGCTTGGAAGGAACCTGTGAGAGGAAAAAGATCCAGAGGAAGTCAAAAGATAAGATGGAGTGATGGAATTAAGAAGATTGTGGATGAGATATTGGATTTAGGGAGAATGATGGGAGAGATGATGGAAGAGGATACACAACAAGGCCTGACCTTTAAATAAAGGAAGAAAATCCAGAAGAAGACAAAAGATAAGATGGAGTGATGGAATTAAGAAGATTGTGGATGAGATATTGGACTTAGGGAGAATGATGGAAGAGATGAAGGAAGAGGATACACACCAAGGCCTTGCCTTTAAATAAAGGAAGAAAATCCAGAAGAAGACAAAATATAAGATGGAGGGATGGAATTAAGAAGATTATGGATGAGATATTGGACTTAGGGAGAATGATGGAAAAGATGAAGGAAGAGGATACACACCAAGGCCTTGCCTTTAAATAAAAGAAGAAAATCCAGAAGACGACAAAAGATAAGATGGAGTGATGGAATTAAGAAGATTATGGATGAGATATTGGACTTAGGGAGAATGATGGAAGAGATGAAGGAAGAGGATACACACCAAGGCCTTGCCTTTAAATAAAGGAAGAAAATCCAGAAGAAGACAAAATATAAGATGGAGTGATGGAATTAAGAAGATTATGGATGAGATATTGGACTTAGGGAGAATGATGGAAGAGATGAAGGAAGAGGATACACAACAAGGCCTGACCTTTAAATAAAGGAAGAAAATCCAGAAGAAGACAAAAGATAAGATGGAGTGATGGAATTAAGAAGATTGTGGATGAGATATTGGACTTAGGGAGAATGATGGGAGAGATGATGGAAGATGATACACAACAAGGCCTGACCTTTAAATACAGGAAGAAAATCCAGAAGAAGACAAAAGATAAGATGGAGTGATGGAATTAAGAAGATTGTGGATGAGATATTGGACTTAGGGAGAATGATGGGAGAGATAATGGAAGAGGATACACAACAAGGTCTGACCTTTAAATAAAGGAAGAAAATCCAGAAATAAAAGATAAGATGGAGTGATGGAAAAATTAAGAAGATAATGGATGAGATATTGGATTTACGAAGGATGATGCAAGATGATGGAGACGATGTTACGTCCCACGCAATTGGTGTTTTATTTTGTTAATACTGATCATACACGAGTCATAAGGTGGCTGGGCAATAATTAGGTGATCAGTAACAAGATAAAGGGCTCAATCCCGAAAACGAGGCTCTGTAGCGAAGGCTAAATACTTTCTGGAAAGGTCTATTCTAGGCAATTCGCAATGAGTAGACTGGGAGTCAGTGTCTACGTCTTTGAGTAGACTGGGAGTCAGTGTCAAAAAGTAACAAAATGAATTAATGACTTTACCAATGGAAACATCAGCTCAAAATTAGAGGTGCACAAAGTTTGATACATTTTGATAGTATGAATAACAAGTTTCCAAAATTTGTATTTTGCCCAAAGTGGGAGTACCCAGTATTTTTAATATTGTCAACAACATTTTATTCGGCTTAGCTTACCTTGGATAAGCCAAATGACGATCTTGTTGGAAAATTTGAAGAATCTATAAATACACAAAAGCGACAGGAATAAGTAGAGTAAGTATTTCCAAGTCATTTTTTATACAATACTCCACATACAAGCCTCTATTGTAGTCCTGGACTAGGGTACATTTCAATTTATGTTGGACAAACTCACAGTTAGGTTGGACACTAATTCCCTCGGGTCGGACAAACAATAAACCTCAGTTTCACTTAGGTCGGACAGAATGTCCAGTGGTTTCCTCTCTACGTCGGACAATTTCACGAACGGGTTGGACGATGTCCGTGACCGACCCATAATTTTAAGGATCGTTACCTACATCCGCAAAAATACAATTTACAGGCACTGCTACGAGTACAATATAAGATATATGGAATTACCGTGTCATCATCCATATTTTGAAATGGTACAGTTTTCATGAACATTTCCCAAAGTACGATCCCAAACGCCCAGACATCAGACTCCTTACTGTATCGCCTGCCTTGGAAACATTCCCGTGCTTTCCATGGACTCCTGAGGGAGACAAGTGGCGGGAAAATCATTATGCATGGTGCTAACAAAACGCTATGAAAACGGATTAGTGTAGTATACAACACGACGTAGTACAACCACTGAGCTTTACTATATTACATAGTGATATGTATAGCTCAGTGAACACAATACAATAGACCTTTTGCACATGACGTCACAGCGCCGGTGACGATGCATCTGGAGGACAAATTAGCAATCTATGCATAATATAATTTTTGTAAACAAAGCAAATTTTGTAAAACTTTATAATAATTTTGTATTAAAATGGTGAATTTTTGCGCTGTATGTGGTTTTTGTGCCCGAACAGATATTGTTAAGGAGCATCTGGAGGACACTCTAAGGATTTGTGACGTCAGTGCAATGTCTATACAATACAACAGTACCGTCCTGTACAGTACAATAGAGGTTCTGATTTTATTTATAACTTGTAACATAAAACTAATTTAGATAACATGCATCAAGGTTCTGATTAAGGTAAATGCAGATGCCAAAAAAGGCACTGCTTGGGGGCATTGTTAAGGGGATCCCTGACAGACAGATGTGGTGTGAACGATATACAACTACCTGAGAAATATAAGCAGTGGTGGATCCAGCAAAGTTTTTTTGTTTTTTTTTTTGGAGGGGGGGGGGGTGCTAACCAATGGTGAACGAGCACCGAAGGCGCAAGATTTCTAGGGTGGTCCGGGGGCATACTCCCCGGTACTTTAAAATTTGGGTCTCTGAAATGGCGTTGCCTTCAGAAAACATTCTGGAAAATTTTTGATTTCAAAACATTTAAAAATTCAGAATATTATTATTGGCTATTCCTCTATTGTCAACTGGTGATACTTAGGATAAACGTCATTTTGCACCCCATTACCTGTTGACAGGCAGGGCACCCCCTAAATCCAACACTGAATATAAGTAGAACTTTGACGTTACGAGCGTTTCCCTTCGTTGGAACGTTACAGTAGTAGCCCTTTGAAACGTCGACGTTTGAAACGTCGCCAGCTTTGATCCGAACAACCGATTCCATGCAGCTTCACAGCTGTTACACTTCACCTGTTGATATTAAGCGTTTCACACAACATATCCTCCTCTCTGAGGCAAGGGACGGACACATCGCTCAGTTTAACTTGTTCTTCGTTCACAATCAAGACATTATGTGCTGCCAGCCATCCGTGGACGTAATTCTCCCCGTGAAGAAACATACATGCTTCTGCTATCTGAGCAGCGAAGGTTAGTATTGTCTCCACCGTGATTTCAGCTTCTCTGAAAGGCGAGAGTCAAACAAAGTCAAGGCTGCATGGTCCTTTGTACGACCTTTATGCATAAAATTTACTTATGTCAAGATTTTATGTACTTGTGCAGGGTTCAGCCATAGATATCTTATATACACTAGATAGTGCATCTAATTATTCTGCAATTCAAAACTTGAAGCCGTGATTGCAGACTCGGGATATTCCCATGAAATGAGAAGACTCGTATGTTTTCTATTTCTTAAACAGGGAACTTAAACATTAAGTTAAACCTATTCCAAATACATTTTCAAACTATTCAAATGATGAAAGTTATTGTTGTTTTTTAAGCGTTTATTAGCGAGTGGGAAACATCAACATGGCCGCCATCTATTCAAATGGGGGTAACCGCTGGAATATTCTTGGCTTCAATTTTACTAAAAGAGATGCGCTATCTAGTCTATATAAGACATCTATGGGTTCAGCACTCTGCTGAGGCATTCAAATTCTAACAATACGTTATTTCAATAGTTTGGTTTTTTTTGGGACACCCTGTATGTTATGGTAGATATCTTACCATGGATGGTATCACCTTGGTACATGTATAAATAAATAATATATATAAATCATAATTTCCAGTTCTCAATCGGACCTGACCGCGTAGCTTAGTTGGTAGAGCTAGCATTTCATCCTATGTATATACATGTATATACATGAATTTGCGGTTCATGTATATAAAATCCTTCAACATATTACTATTTGACTGTTTACATAAGTTGTTCACGGTTGATCTAACCGCGCCGATCTTTGCTGATTTATGCATTTTTATTACCCGGTTTTCGGTTCTTCTCTGTTCTGTCCTGTTCTGCTTTGTTCCATTCTTACTTTCTCAACTTACTTTTTGAGGTAATCATCCAAAGTTCCAGCATTGATCCACTCAAACGCAAAATAAGTATTTTGGTCATCATTAAACTGTACTCCATGAAACTGCACAAGATTGCGATGCACCAGCTTTGCCATACTTTCACCGATTTTTACGACTTTCTATTGGGGAAATAAAAAAAAACATCAAAAACATATCAAATTGGCTAACGCGTTTGTTTATACCAAATTCATAGATAACTCACATGCCTAGTTATACTGTTCTAGTTTACAGAAGGATAGAACAGAACAAAGGTAACTAAGCTGTATAATTATCTACATTAAAAGAATAACTCGTATCATTTAGAATGGATGATTCCAGCCAGCTATAGACTAAATTTTGATCTAGGCAAGAAGAACAAAATCCATCAACACATTTGGGCCGAAAGTGGTGCATTTTCCCGTGCGTAGTATACAAATTAATACAAAATTTGCAAATTTCGTAGGGCTATATTTTCCGCATTTTACAACATTTCGCGGCCAAACTTTGCAATTTTACTAATTTTAACATGCTCTTTCTAGCTGTGGTGATGGATTTTGTTCTTCTTGCCTAGATCAAACTTTAGTCTATAGCTGGAATAACTCAATTCATTCTAAATAATACATAGTCACATTTGTTCTCTATTTTGTGCTTCTGTAAACTAGAAGAATAGTAACTATAGGCATGTGAGTTATCCTATATACATAATACATTAAACAACTTACGTCTCTAAAGTTTGGAGCCCGTGATGTTTCTATACGTCTACAAAACACTTCCTGACATCCGCCTTTGTCACCTTTCAACCAACGAGCTTTGAATATTTTGTCTCCATTATCACCACACTAGATCAAAACAACATGGACAAGGTATATAAGACCTGCCTCGTCCCCAGTCACTAGGGGATGGGTGCATATGAGTCAGTGAGCTCTATATATACCTTGAGCAAGAACTTCAGTCATTCGGCCTATGAGAAAAGCCAGGTCCAAGATGGCGGAAATTGACGTAAGGTCGTAAACAGTTTTAATATAATTTTTCCCCAGCTAATTCCAGTCCGCTAAACAAGTTATCAATTCATAAAACCATAGTGTCATACTCTTTAAAACGATATCAAAATACGAAATTTCGGCATACTCCTTCACAGCTTCGTGTCAACCGCGCAGACAAAAGCAATAGAAAGGGACTAGAACTGACGTCCAAAAGCTCTTCAATTTCCTCCGTCATGGCTTCGCTTTTTGGACTCGAGTTCTCGCTCCAGACATATATGGAGGTCACTGGACCTGCCTCGTCCCCAGTCGGTAGGGGTAGGGGGAATGCATATGAATTGACATGTGTCCAAAGATTAATGGAACTAACCGTGAATGTATGAGAAAGTTTTTCCAACTGTAGATTACCAATGTATTCAAACGAATATTCAGGATTTGCAGGTCGTGAAGTCGATGGAACGCACGGAGCCTCGACCACGATTTGATCATCGTACAACGCACATAATCCTTGAAGAACGTAAACATTAGATAGATAATTAGGTAGATAGTTCTTAGAAAGCTAAAAAATTTGCAGCCTCATACAAGTCAGCCGAATGATATATATATTCGAACTATATGGCAATTTTAACTTGTAGAATAAGAATTATACTATATATAGAACGACTGGTATTTCAAATTGGACCGAAACCGCGGATTACCTTCTTTAGGAATTGGACAATATTTCGTGAGTATTGTTGGAAACCTTCTCTGTAACAACAAAACAAAATACATGTTATCCTTCCGTTGAAAAAATTTATTTCTATATGTAATACACCTAAACAAGTGCAAGACACGTTTTCAGACCGTCAAAATATTCCAAAGTATTTTTCGGAGCAAAGTTGCTTCGACATGTTTAAATCTTTGTCATTTTATTATCTTATCATTGGACTTTATATCTTCTACTGATATTTGAATCTTTAAGAACCTGTCCCTCTGATTGAAAACGGGTGTAAACGGGCCTTTTAAGGCAGAAGATGCAGCCCAATCTCATCAAGTCGAAGGCTTACTGACGCTTCTTGCTGGCATATTAATTATGTTACTGAATCTTATGTTATGACTTACGTCCGATGACGGAGCAGAACTATGGTAGAAGGGTCATGTAGGGGCCCAACCCACCCTGTCAACATTCCCTGTGGGAGGTAAGGCCAAAAAAAAATAATGTGGGTTTCCGGTTTCTTCTTATAAAAACTTAGGTAGGGTAGGTCGGTTTTAACTTTTTTTTTTAAACTTTTTTTTAAATTTTCCGAATAAGCGGACGCCATTTTGTTTAGTCAGTGCTTCCACATCCAAAGATAAATTTCCCTAATATTGCCTCAAATTTCAATTTTCCACAAACTTTTTCCTCTAAGTGGAAACACTTACAAGCATGATCCAATAAAAAAGTTTAGGGTCGGGATTTCGACGTCCAAAAGCTAGGTAGGGTCGGGAAACCGGAAACCCACATATTTTTTTTTTTGGCCTAACCGGAAAAAACCCATGACTTTCGGTAGAGCGTTGACTACTGTAACTCTTTTCACATAAGTGTCACGAGAATCGAACCCACGATCTCAGAGGTGAAAGCGCTTCTTTCTCTGACGATTATGCCACCGAAACCTCTTGAGTGACATGTCAGTCGTGTTTATAGTTTTTTCTAACCTGTTCAGTTTTGTAAAACTCTAAGAGTTGTATCATGTTATCAAATGTTGGTCCATTTTTGATACCATATTTTTCATTTGCGTGCACTATCTCAAAATGCTTGATTTCGCTTCCATGAATAAACGACAGGACGTAGTCATTGAATTCTTTCCGACTTCTACGGATCATATGAACGCCTGAGCGATCGCCATTTTCTGTCTCCACTGCTTTCAACAACACTTCAACTTTCTTTCTCCTGTATGAGAAATCTTAAAGTTAGTGATATTTTTTGAAACGATCAGGGGCTGATCTGTCCTCATTTGTTAGAGGGGGGGGGGGGGGGTTCCC